>JAJJMC010012982.1:639548-666685 GCA_023531435.1 Papaver californicum
TCAGGAAGATTTATTTTAAAGTTGATAGCGCCGCCTTGTAACCCGAGGAAACGTTTCCAAAGAGGCAGGGTTATCAAAGCTCCTTAGAGATTATCCTGCTTCTAATCGAATTAATCTAATTCAGATCGTTCTGAGGGATTCGCTAAAACTATAACTAGTTGCCTTTTGGAAGAATAAAAGCTGGTCTAGAAACAATCTAAGTGGAGCCATCATGCTTTTTGTTTGCTAGAATTGATAGGTTTGATTTGGTTGAGTCGACCTTGCTTTGTGTTTGTTTAGAATTTCCTTATGATTAGGAGTTGTTGCATGCCAGTGAGCATGCCTGGAGAAGAGATTATATTGGTCGTTTGATCAGTTACGAGAATTGAAACTTTGTCTCTGAAAGTGAGAACTTAGGAAACCCTTCTTTTGAGAGCCCTATTTTTGGAAACTTTAGTTTTGAGAATTTGTCTCTTAGTGAGAAAGTTATTCCCAATTTTCCGGTTGTGCCAGAAATGACAACCTTGAAAGATTTGTTGAATCCTACTAGGCCTGCTCGTCCATCATGTATCAAGTTGGCTGAAACTCAAGCAAACTATGAGTTGAAACCTGGGACCATACAGATGCTCCCACTCTTCTTAGGGAAAGAAAATGAAAACCCTTACTTTCACATTATGGATTTGGAAGAAATATGTAGTACCCTAAAAATTCACACATGTCTGATGAAGTTTTGAAACTTAGGTTATTTCCTTTTTCCCTGAGAGACAAGGCCAAATCTTGGTTATATAATTTTCCATCTGAATCCATCGAGACATATGAACAACTTACATCTGCCTTTTTAGCTAAATTTTTCCCTAGGCACAAGATATCAAAACTTAGGCAAGATATTTCCAAATTTGGGCAACAAGAAGGAGAATCTTTGTATAGATATGTGGAAAGGTTCAACGAATTAATAACACAATGTCCACAACACGGTTTAGAAGATCAAAGACTGGTCCAGATCCTTTATGAAGCACTAGATTATCCAACAACGATCATAGTTGAGTCATTGTGTACAGGAAGTTTTGATAGTAAAGATGTTACTGAGGCGATGAAATGTTTACATGAAATTGCTGAAAAGACCCATCAATAAGAATGTAGTAAGGAACCCCTGATAAAAACTCTTCTGAGCAGAGGTAATGTCAATAGGGTAGATGAAATTCTTGAATCAGATGCCAAATTTGCAATTATAGTAAAAATGTTAGAAGCCTTAGAATTAAGTCAATCTAGCCGGGGAATAGAGACCAAGTCATTTTGGGAAGGACAGACTGTTGAAGAGCAAGCCCATGCTCTTTATAACAACACTAGATATGATAACCATCAGAAGTTTGAACCATATTCAGAAACCTATAAACCAGGTTGGAGAAACCATCCAAATTTTTCTTGGTCCTAGGGACAATATCAAGGTCAGACTAGTAACCCTCAGGTTCCCCCAGGTTTTGGTTATACTAAGAATTCTTCTGGTACAACATAATTTCATAATCCGTTTCAAAAGACGGTCATGAGTTTAGCAGATACGGTCGCCACATTAGATCAGAGCACAAGGAGTTACATCAGAACGCTAAAGAGTTTCAATGTCAATCAAAGTTTACGAGAAAATCAAAAGATTGTTCAGGCTAACAGTCAGGCAATTTCCAATTTAGAAAACTAGGTTGTTCAAATCGTTGAGTCTTTGAGAGACAAAGAAAAAGGCAAGTTCCCTAGTCAAACGCAGCCCAACCCTAGAGGAGTCCATGAGTTATTTTCTGACCATGTGAATTCAATTAAAACCTTTAGAAGTGGTAGAGTAGTAGACAATGAGGTAACCTTGCCCGATAGTGAACATGTTGTAGTTCACCCATCTGAGTCTATAGTAGAAGAGACTGATAAAGTCTCTAAAAAGTCCAATACGGTTCCGGCTGAACCCGATTTTGTGCCCAAAGCCCCATTCCCACAACTTCTAATACCAACTAGGAAGGAATCCAACTTTAATGATATACTGAAGGTTTTTAGGCAAGTCACGATCAACTTTCCATTATTAGATGCAACCAGGCAGATTCCAACTTATTCCAAGTTTCTTAAGGATATTTGTACGCGAAAGCGAAAGCTTACTGTACCAAAGAAAGCCTTTTTAGCTGGTCATGTGAGTTCAATTATCCAGAATAATACAACTCCTAAGTACAAAGACCCAGGTTCCCCAACCATTTCTTGCACAATAGGTAACTAACGTGTTAAGAAATCGTTACTTGACTTAGGAGCCAGTGTGAACTTACTTCCGTACCATGTGTACCTCCATCTAGGACTTGGTGATTTGAAACCTACTCAGATAACACTGCAATTAGCTGATAGGTATATGAAAATTCCTCGTGGTATCATAGAGGATGTTCTTATTGAAGTCGATAAGTTTATTTATCTAGTAGATTTTGTTGTCCTTGATACTCAACCTGTTCGTGACCCAGAGAATCAGATACCTGTGATATTAGGTCGCCCATTTTTAGCTACAACTAATGCGATCATTAACTGTCGAAATGGTATTATGAACTTATCTTTTGGTAATATGACTACTGAGCTGAATATTTTCAATATTAGTAACCAACCATCTGAGCTAGATGACACGTGCATTGAAGAGGTGAACATGATAGGAACATTAGTTCAGAAGTCATTACCAAACACTTTGTTAGAATATACATTAGAGAAATGTCTAGCCCACTTTAGATTTAATGTTGATAATGATAGTTTTACTAATAAGGTGAATACTTTGTTAGATTCTGCACCACCTGATCATAATTTAGAAGAAGCAATTTACCATTTTCGGGAATCTGACGATCTAGAAATTATGGAAATTGTGATTAGTCTATCTAGAGACACTAAAAACTTTAAGTTTGGGGGTGACTACCATTCTCCATGTGCTTTACGTTTATCTCTTAGAAAGGTCCCTAACTTGGGACTTGACATATGCACCTCTACCATTTTACAAGATCATCTTCGAGCTAGATTTCCTGATCCTCTTAATGTTCAGAAAGAAGTTCAGTTGCCAGAAACCTATCCTCTGGTCGATGTGGTTTACCTAGGCGGTAATACCAAGATTGGCTTTGTTTTCCCACCAAAATATTTCCTTCCATATGTAGGAATGTTAGAATTTCAAATGTGTCAGTTATTAAGTTTTAAAACTAAACCTAATTACTTTAGGAAATTAGAATCGACACATCTGTTTAAGAATGACCACCTTCATTGTAGTCAATTGTGTGAGTCAAATCTGATTGACTTTGAGGATCCACAATTATTCAGGTTATTATTATGTGCTTCTAAGTTCTTAGTTGAGTTATTCCAAACTTTACAACCTGATCTTGTAGATTCTTCCTACGAGGAAATCAAGCCTATGCAAATATTTTATCTAGACCCTTCTATGGAACCTGAACCACAGCTACAAGTAGTTGTCTTAAACAGAAAACTAGATAAGGGTGTGCTCGGTTTGTTCATTTTCTTGGCATGTTGCAGTTTTCTTCTATTTTGAATAACCCTATTTGATTCAGATGACCCACAGTTGTTCCGATTATTGCTATATGATTTTATGAGGTGACTAATTCTTTCTTAGTATGGCTGAAGACTTTAAACTTAGCACTTCTTGGGAGGTAACCCATGCTCATAAAACACGGTAATATCTTTCCTTAGCTCTTTTTCTTCGATTGGTAACAGTTTATCCTTGTTCATGCTCTTAATCATTCATCTTTAGAAACATTGAGGACACTATTTGATTTAAGTTTGGGGGTAAAGGAGAAACTTTTTAGTGAAATAATAAAGCTCTAGAATTTAGAAGCTTGTGAACACTTAAGGGTGACACTAACCATTTTAGGTAGATGGAAACTTTGCTCTTTTTCTATAGGAATTGGTGTGCCCAGTGAAATGATATATTCATAAAAGGACAGAGTTCAGGTGTTAAAAATAACATGATATTTGTCACCACATCTCGGAGTCTATCACTATCATATCACTTTATGTTTTTACTTTTGCAAATTCGTGTTTCTCTAAGTGATTTGGTAGGGCCCAACATCAAATTGTTATCGGCGTCAGGATAAAATAGATTGTTTTGAGATCAAGTCCCATTATTGCATTTTAGTGTTAGTAAAAATAAATAAATAAAAAAAAAAAAAAAAAAAAAAAAAATATTTGACACTTTGTTAGAAATTTGTGTGTTCTCAATGTCTCCGTCGCCTAAGCAAGCGTGGAATGCAGGATCCATGGGAACCCGTGTATATACCAGTTGAATCGATATTAGTATTAGAGCAGTGGGTGCGTATCTCAATTCATCCTGGCAATAACCTTCAGACAAATATGGGAAACACCGTTCACCTTAGTCAACACTTGCAACCTTCATAGTTTCCATGTCCATCTTCTAAATCTTTTCATGTGATTGAAATGTGATATATTCTGAGACTTGTGGTTGAACTATTATCTGAGTAGAGCTCTGTTGTCTTATATATGAATTTTAGTATGCTTGAGTAAACACTCGTGTACATCAATTGGACTCATATAGGGTAATGATTCTCATAGCCGAAGAATTGAGTAAGCCAACTAAATAGCTTGTTTAGTGTCTATCCTTAATTGTTCACGAGTCGCTAAAATATGGAGTAAAGGTTTTGTGGGTATACCTCTTGTAAACCCTCACGAGACAAAACTCGTCCACTATGGACACCTAGGGGTTTAAAGGCTTATTACATATGCTAAATGTAGTCGCTAATCCTGCGAAAGTGAGTTAGGATTTTATTTTATTTTTAGATTAGTTTTGCTCGAGGACTAGCAAAATATAGGTTCGGTGGTATTTGATGGGCTCTTAATTTATACAATTCTACCAACTTATTTATATTTTCTAGTCATTATTATTGTATTAATTTTATCATTTTATTATTTTATAGGTGGTTTGCGTAAAATCGGTAGTTACGATCCCAGGTTCACTGATGCTATGGAGCCATTACTACTTAATAAGAATATCTAGAGAAAGAATAGGGATTGAGAGGCTGGGCAGTACCTTGAGAGGGTACCAAGTTTGACGTGTTGAAGTACAAAGAAAAAAAAATTGGTTGAAGTTGTGGTGTTGTGTGGAATGAAAAGAAGGAAGTAAAAGAAGACACCTGAGTGGAGAATAGTTTAAGGAGCAGGTGGAAATCATTGTTAGAAAGGCCTGTTGAACTTCTTGTTTTTGGTTTCATGGGATATGGACAAGTTAACAGGCTTCTGTTTTGTCCTTAAGTATAAATAGAAAAAAAAGAAAAACGTGATTGGAGGTTTTTTCGGAGTTTTCTTTTTAGTCTTTTGCAGTCTGTACAGGAGGAGGCTAGGTTTTCTTTTAGGATACAGTAAAAAGAGAGGAAACGACGGGATAGTTTTTCTTTTGGGAAGTCTGTACAGAAGTTCGGATTTCGGGGAAAAGACGACGGCTGTACAGTTCTGGGAGGCGGACTATCCTGGGTACTTTTGTGAAGCTTCTCTTTGACGCAGAGCTACGGAAGTAGGCGGACAGGAGTTTGGAGCTGTTAAGTTTTGTACAGTTTTGCTCCGCACACGGACAGAGATAGAGACTGAAATGGAAGAAGGAGAAGATTGTTTGCCGGGTGACGACGGTGACGGTTTAATTTCTCTATTCTTCTTATTTATTTATATGGGTTTTAAAAACCCATCCCCATGTTCTAATTAATTTGTAACTAGGGTTTTATGTTGAAACCACTTTTGGTACAAGACTAATTAAATTGAATTATTGATTAATATACCATTATGATTTGAATAGATTAATTCCATGATTTTCTTTATTGATTTAAATCTAAATTAGTTGTCGTTTCACCGGTTCTGTACAATACAGTAACCTATGCGCAGAATCAATAGGATAACAAATATGTTTGTCTACTTTTTAGATATTTCATGCTTTGGTTAAATCCTTAGATGAGGTATGTTTTGAAGAGCCAGATATTATTTATGAACCTATAATTAGCTTCGTATTATTTTCTCGCTAACGCAATTAGATGGTATATGCTTCAGACTAGGGCTTTTGATGCGCCATGCTTAGGGCGTCCCGGTGATATTTGCGATTCTAATACATATAATAGGTGATGTCGATAGAACGAACAATAAATGAATATTCATGAGTTATGTTTCACTTCAGTAATTAAATAGAAATAGTGGTGGATACTGAAAACCCTGGTTACCGACTCTCCCATTAGATTTATTTTTATTAGTTTAGTTTGTTTTAGTTTTTTATTCATAAATATAAAAATCCCAAAAATATTATCCTTGATTAGTTGATTAGAGATATTAATTGCAGTATTTCCCCGCTCTATGTGGGTTCGACCCGTATTTGCCGATGTCTACTAGTTAGATGCCGTGCGTTTACGGTTATTATATAAGGTAATTAAAATCCCATCATTTATGCCCCGTATACTTAGTACTTCGAAATTCTACCTTAAGTTGAGAACAAACAATTCTTTTTGAAAATTCTTTCTTCGATTCTTAAACGAAAAATCTTCCGTGTATTAGTAGCTAGACCCTTTGTGACAAACGCAATTAAACCCTACTCTACAACGGATTCCCAGAACCTTAACGTTTTCTTATTACTGTTTTCCAACTTTACTAAATAGTTTTAATTCACTCGTTAATTTAATTATTTAAAAATAAAACCTAAAAAATATATTTTAATACAAACTCCTCGTGGGAACGAACCATATTTGCTCTTGTCTACATCTTTCGACACTGTGCACTTGCGGTAAAAAAAAGTCGATTTTTCTGACGCATCAAGTATTTGGCGCCGCTGCCGGGGAGTTGTTTTTCGATTAGATTTATTTTATTATTTTTTTGGTTAGATTTTATTTTTAGATTTATTTTTTTATTTTTTTGTTCAATTTTACGCTCTTGGTATTTATCTTCTGCTGCAGGTTTTGGGAACGGAAACGAAAAGAAATTGAGCCAAAGATTTTAGTGATTAAAAGACTTGGAGTAAAGTTAAAGCTGAACGAACGTAGAAGAAGACAAATAAATAATTTCTGTTTTTTTAGGATTTTTATTAGTTAATTTAATTTAGAAAAACTGTATTAGGAAATATTTAATTATTTTTGTAATTTTCTTTTAATTTTGGATATTACGGACATTATTATTGTTAAACCCTACGGAAGGGTAGTATTAAATATAAACTGCACAGGGAAGGACGACAATTACGATATTGTCTCGGCCCCTTGGGTTCGTACACTGACACAGGAGTCAGTGGCCTGAGTCGACTTCAACGGTTCATCCCCCATCTGTTACGGGAGGTAAGATTCGATCAACCCACGAATCTCTTGCAAGTGGGTTTACTGTATTCCTTCGTGTGCATATATGCTGAGGACCTATATTGGTTACTTAGTTAGCCCAACTTGAAGTTCAGAAAGATTATTTTAAGTTGAATTAGAGCCTCCTTGTAACCCAGGGAAAAGTTGCCAAAGAGACATGGTTATCAAAGCTCTTTAGAGCTTATCCTGTTTCTCTTTAGAGTTTATCCTGTTCTAAGAGGTTTGCTAGAACTGTAACTAGTTGCCTTTTGAAAGAATAAAAGCTGGCCTAGAAACAATCTAAGTGGAGCCATCATGTTTTTTTTTTGCTAGATTCGATAGGTGATTTGGTTGAGTCATCCTTGCTTGTGATTGTTTGAAAATTCCCTTCCAGTTAGGATTTATTTTTATTTTTTTAGTATATGCCCAACACACAGGTAAGTTGGGATAGAGATCAGGATAATCGTCTCGTTAGAAATAATCCATTATTCATGGATAGAACCGATAATGAGGGTGTAGACCCTCCAGTTAAAACTTTGAGAGACTACATGTACCAAACTAGAGGCTTTCACCCGTCATGCATTGTCTTACCTACCACAAAATCCCACTATGAAATTCAGACTAATACCATCCAGGCTTTGCCAAACTTCTATGGCAGAGAAAATGAACACCCTTACTCCCACATTAGAGAATTTGAGGAACTGTGTGGTACTTTGAAGATTAAAGACTTGACCGATGAATATTTGAAAATGAGATTGTTTCCCTTCTCTTTAAAAGATAAGGCGAAATCGTGGTTTGATGCCTTACCATCTTCTTCCATCCATACTTGGGATGCGATGACTAAGTTATTTGTGCATAAATTTTTTCCTAGGCATGAATCACAGCCTTACGTCAAAGTCTTAATAGTTTCTCGCAGCAAGATGGAGAATCTCTCCAGGATTATTTAGAAAGGTTCCATGAACTTCTGCTGCAATGTCCACACCATGGATTCGATATCTTGAGACTCACTATGATTCTCTACAAAGGATTAGATCACAAAACAATGACTATGGTAGAATCACTATGTGGTGATAATTTTGCTGATAAAACTCCTGAGGAGGGTTATAAGTTTTTGCATGATGTGTCTGATAAAACCTAAGATTGGGGGGATAAGGAACCCATAAGGTCAATGGCTAGTAGAAGGGGGGCGCATAGAGTTGATATCGAATTCGACTCTGACGCTATAATAGCTTCTTTGACAAGAAGACTTGAATCATTAGAACATAGTGCTAAATCTAGAGCTGTTGTTGAGTCTGTAGACCAAATCACTCATGACGATGGTGCAGAACAAGTCCATGCTCTCTACCAAGACAATCGTCGTAGATTTGACCCGTATTCCAATACGTACAACCCAGGGTGGGAAAGACACCCTAACTTTTTCTGGTCTAGAGGTCAGTATGAAGGTCAACCTAGTAATACTAGTGGTTATACGTAAAAATCATCCGGTCATACTGATTCTTCTAACCAAAGAGTACCTAGTATAGAAGAAAGTCTTCAAATGTTTGTGCAGGCCACCCAAAAACGACTAGACAGTATAGAAATGAACAATGCAAGGTCCATAACAAACTTAGAAGGACAAATAGGTCATCTTGCTAGCCAAATAAGGGAGAGAGACAAGGGACAGTTCCCAAGTCAAACACAGCCTAACCCAAAGGGGTCTTATGAGGTAAGCACATCTGGTGCTAATCCCTCAGATCATGCCCAGGTCGTCACTACCTTGAGAAGCGGCTGGGTCATCGATAACCATGATAGTGCTCTTAAGGAGAAAGAGACAGATAGGAACCCACCTACTATTACGCTGGAAACACCTCTAACACAAAAAGAAACCAATGAAACTGAAAAAGGTGAATCTGACAACACTTATGTTCCTCGCGCTTCATTCCCCCAAAGGTTAGTATCCCAGAAGAAAGGAACCAGCCCTAATGACATCTTAGAAGTGTTCAAACAAGTTAAAATCAATATTCCCTCTTAGATGCCATTAAGCAGATTCCTATGTATGCTACGTTCTTAAAAGATATGTGCACTGTGAAACGACTATTTATCTGTCTAAACTAAATTATTTTTATTTGTTTAAAATAGTTTTCGGTTTTTTATTATAGTCATGTTTTTTTATGAAACTACTAAATATATCTTTATTTTTTATAATTTATAAATATAAAAAGTGATTGGAGGTTTTTTCGGAGTTTTATTTTTAGTCTTTTGCAGTCTGTACAGGAGGAGGCTAGGTTTTCTTTAGGATACAGTAAAAAGAGAGGAAACGACGGGATAGTTTTTCTTTTGGGAAGTCTTTACAGAAGTTCGGATTTCGGGGAAGAGACGACGGTTATACAGTTTTAGGAGGCGGACTTTCCTGGGTACTTTTGTGAAGCTGCTCTTTGACGCAGAGCTACGGAAGTAGGCGGACAGGAGTTGTTAAGTTTTGTACAGTTTTGCTCTATTCTTAGTAGACGGACAAAGATAGAGACTGAAATGGAAGAAGGAGAAGATTGTTTGCCGGGTGACAACGGTGACGGTACAAGACTAATTTAATTTGTAACTAGGGTTCTATGTTGAAACCACTTTTGGTACAAGACTAATTAAATTGAATTATTGAGTAATAGACCATTATGATTTGAATAGATTAATTCCATGATTTTGTTTAATGATTTAAATCTTAATTAGTTGTCGTTTCACCGGTTCTGTACAATACAGTAACATATGCGCAGAATCAATATGATAACAAATATGTTTGTCTACTTTTTAGATATTTCATGCTTTGGTTAAATCCTTAGATGAGGTATGCTTTGAAGAGCCAGATATTATTTATGAACCTATAATTAGCTTCGTATTATTTTCTCGCTAACGCAATTAGATGGTGTATGCTTCAGACTAGGGCTTTTGATGCTCCATATAATAGGTGATGTCGATAGAACGAACAATAAATGAATATTCATAAGTTATGTTTCACTTCAGTAATTAAATAGAAATAGTGGTGGATACTGAAAACCCTGGTTACCGACTCTCCCATTAGATTTATTTTTATTAGTTTAGTTTGTTTTAGTATTTTATCCATAAATATAAAAATCCCAAAAATATTATCTTTGATTAGTTGATTAGAGATATTAATTACAGTATTTCCCCTCTCTCTGTGGGTTCGACCCGTATTTGCCGTTGTCTACTAGTTAGACGCCATGCAATTGCGGTTATTATATAGGGTAATCTAAAATCCCATCAATTTTTTGGCGCCGCCGTCGCGGACTTGTTTTTAGAATTGATTTTTAGATTATTTTTTTTAAGTTAATTAGTTTAGTTAGATTTTTATTTTTACTTTTTTATATTTTACGTTTCTTTGGGTATTTCTCTTTTTACTACAGGTTTGGATCTTGGATTAAAAGAAAATAAAGCCAAAGACTTTGGTGATTAAAGACTTGAAGTTAAAGTTAAGGACTTGGAGTTAAAAGTTAAAGCTTAAAGAACGGAGAAGAAGACAAAGACTTTTACTTTTAGATTTTATTTCTAGATTTATTTTTTTATTTTTTGTTAGATTTTTTTTTTTGGAAAATTATATTATGAATTTTTATTCTTTTTTTATATTATTATTTTATGTTTTGGACAATTTTTGGATTTTATTTTGGACTTTGGACATTTATTATTTTTAAACCCTACGGAAGGGTAATTTAAATATAAACTGCTACAGGGAAGGACGACAATTACGATATTGTCTCGGCCCCTCGGGTTCGCACACTGACACAGGAGTCGGTGGCCTGAGTCGACTACAACCGATTCATCCCCTGTCTGGTACGGGAGGTAGGACTCGATCAACCCACGAATCCCCTGCAAGTGGTTTACTGTATTCCTTCGTATTCATATATGTTGAGGAACTGAAAACGGACTAACTTTTCTAGTAAAGGGCAAGAACTGGCCATACAAGATAAGGACTCGGATTTCATCACCGTTTCCTTCTTGCACGCCATAGGAACACGTTACCTAACGCGAACCTAATCCTTAAAATTTGACTAGAAAGAAGACTGATAGGGTATCGAGCTTATTGGAAAATCAAACAAAAGGATTGTATTGGTTACTTTGTTAGCTTAAATTCAAGATCAGGAAGATTTATTTTAAAGTTGATAGCGCCGCCTTGTAACCCGAGGAAACGTTTCCAAAGAGGCAGGGTTATCAAAGCTCCTTAGAGATTATCCTGCTTCTAATCGAATTAATCTAATTCAGATCGTTCTGAGGGATTCGCTAAAACTATAACTAGTTGCCTTTTGGAAGAATAAAAGCTGGTCTAGAAACAATCTAAGTGGAGCCATCATGCTTTTTGTTTGCTAGAATTGATAGGTTTGATTTGGTTGAGTCGACCTTGCTTTGTGTTTGTTTAGAATTCCCTTTCGATTAGGAGTTGTTGCATGCCCAGTGAGCGTGCCTGGAGAAGAGGTTCTATTGGTCGTTTAGTCAGTGAAGAGAATAGAAACTTTGTCTCTGAAAGTGAGAACTTAGGAAACCCTTCTTTTGAGAGCCCTATTTTTGGAAACTTTAGTTTTGAGGATTTGTCTCTTAGTGAGGAAGTTATTCCTAATTTTCCGGTTGTGCCAGAAATGACAACCTTGAAAGCTTTGTTGAATCCTACTAGGACTGCTCGTCCATCATGTATCAAGTTGGTTGAAACTCAGGCAAACTATGAGTTGAAACCTGGGACCATACAGATGCTCCCACTCTTCTTAGGAAAGAAAATGAAAACCCTTACTTTCACATTATGGATTTTGAAGAAATATGTAGTACCGTAAAAATTCACAACATGTCTGATGAAGCTTTGAAACTTAGGTTATTTCCTTTTTCCCTGAGAGACAAGGCCAAATCTTGGTTTTATAGTTTTCCATCTGAATCGAGACATATGAACAACTTACAGCTGCCTTTTTAGCTAAATTTTTCCCTAGGCACAAGATATCAAAACTTAGGCAAGATATTTCCACATTTGGGCAACAAGAAGGAGAATCTTTGTATAGCTATTTGGAAAGGTTCAACGAATTAATAACACAATATCCACAACACGGTTTAGAAGATCAAAGACTGGTCCATATCCTTTATGAAGGACTAGATTATCCAACAGCGATCATAGTTGAGTCATTGTGTACAAGAAGTTTTGATAGTAAAGATGTTACTGAGGCGATGAAATTTTTGCATGAAATTGTTGAAAAGACCCATCAATGGGAATGTAGTAAGGAACCCCCGAGAAAAACTCTTCTGAGCAGAGTAATGTCAATAGGGTAGATGAAATTCTTGAATCAGATACCAAATTTGCAATTATAGTAAAAAGGTTAGAAGCCTTAGAATTAAGTCAATCTAGTCGCGGAATAGAGACCAAGTCATTTTGGGAAGGACATACTGTTGAAGAGCAAACCCATGCTCTTTATAACAACAGTAGATATGATAACCATCAGAAGTTTGACCCATATTCAGAAACATATAACCCTGGTTGGAGAAACCATCCAAATTTTTCTTGGTCCAAGGGCCAAAATCAAGGTCAGACTAGTAACCCTCAGGTCCCCCCAGGTTTTGGTTATACTAAGAATTCTTCAGGTACAACTCAATTTCAGAATCCGTTAGAAAATACGGTCATGAGCTTAGCAGATACGGTCGCCACATTAGCTCAGAGCACTAAGGAGTTACATCAGAACACTAAAGAGTTTCAGCAGTATGTCAACCAAAGTTTACGAGAAAATCAAAAGATTGTTCAGGCTAACAGTCAGGCAATTTCCAATTTAGAAAACCAGGTTGTTCAAATCGTTGAGTCTTTGAGAGACAAAGAAAAAGGCAAGTTCCCTAGTCAAACGCAGCCCAACCCTAGAGGAGTTCATGAGTTATTTTCTGACCATGTGAATTCAATTAAAACCCTTAGAAGTGGTAGAGTAGTAGACAATAAGGTAACCTTGCCCGATAGTGAACATGTTGTAGTTCACCCTTCTGAGTCTATAGTTGAAGAGACTGATAAAGTCTCTAAAAAGTCCAATGCGGTTCCGGCTGAACCCGATGTTGTGCCCAAAGCCCCATTCCCACAAATTCTAATACCAACTAGGAAGGAATCCAACTTTAATGATATACTGAAGGTTTTTAGGCAGGTCACGATCAACCTTCCATTATTAGATGCAATTAGGCAGATTCCTGCTTATTCCAAGTTTCTTAAGGATATTTATACGCGAAAGCGAAAGCTTAGTGTACCAAAGAAAGCCTTTTTAGCTGGTCAAGTGAGTTCAATTATCCAGAATAATACAACTCCTAAGTACAAAGACCCAGGTTCCCCAACCATTTCTTGCACAATAGGTAACTACCATGTTGAGAAAGCGTTACTTGACTTAGGAGCCAGTGTGAACTTACTTCCGTACCATGTGTACCTCCATCTAGGACTTGGTGATTTGAAACCTACTCAGATAACACTGCAATTAGCTGATAGTTCTGTGAAAATTCCTCGTGGTATCATAGAGGATGTTCTTATTGAGGTCAATAAGTTTATTTATCCAGTAGATTTTGTTGTCCTTGATACTCAACCTGTTCGTGACCCAGAGAATCAGAGACGTGTGATATTAGGTTGCCCATTTTTAGCTACATCTAATGCGATCATTAACTTTCAAAATGATATTATGAACTTTCAAAATGATATTATGAACTTATCTTTTGGTAATATGACTATTGAGCTGAATATTTCCAATATTAGTAACCAACCATATGAGCTAGATGACACGTGCATTGAATAGGTTAACATGATAGGAACATCAGTTCTGAAGTCATTACCAAACATTTTGTTAGAAGATACATTAGAGAAATGTCTAGCCCACTTTAGATTTGATGTTGATAATGATAGTTTTATTAATGAGGTGAATACTTTGTTTGATTCTGCACCACCTGATCATAATTTAGAAGAAGCAATTGACCATTTTCGGGAATCTGACGATCTAGAAATTAGGGAAATTGTGATTAGTCTATCTAGAGACACTAAAAACTTTAAGTTTCGGGGTGACTACCATTCTCCATGTGCTTTACCTTTATCTCTAAGAAAGGTCCCTAACTTGGGACTTGACATATGCACCTCTACCATTTTACAAGATCATCTTCGAGCTAGATTCCCTGATCCTCTTAAAGATCAGAAAGAAGTTCAGTTGCCAGAAACCCATCCTCTGGTCGATGTGGTTTAACTAGGCGGTAATACCAAGATTGACTTTGTTTTCCCACCAAAATATTTCTTTCCATATGTGGGAACGTTAGAATTTCAAATGTGTCAGTTATTATGTTTTGAAACTAAACCTAATTACTTTAGGAAATTAGAATCGACACATCTGTTTAAGAATGACCACCTTCATTATAGTCAATTGTGTGAGTCAAATCTTATTGACTTTGAGGATCCACAATTATTCAGGTTATTATTATGTGCTTCTAAGTTCTTAGTTGAGTTATTCCAGACTTTACAACCTGATCTTGTAGATTCTTCCTACGAGGAAATCAAGCCTATGAAAATATTTTATCTAGACCTTTCTATGGAACCTGAACCACAGCTACAAGTAGTTGTCTTAAACAGAAAACTAGATAAGGGTGTGCTCGGTTTGTTCATTTTCTTGGCATGTTGTAGTTTTCTTCTATTTTGGATAACCTTATTTGATTCAGATGACCCACAGTTGTTCCGATTATTGCTATATGATTTTATGAGGTGACTAATTCTTTCTTAGTCTGGCTGAAGACTTTAAACGTAGCACTTCTTGGGAGGTAACCCATGCTCATAAAACACGGTAATATCTTTCGTTAGCTCTTTTTCTTCGATTGGTAACAGTTTATCCTTGTTCATGCTCTTAATCATTCATCTTTAGAAACATTGAGGACACTGTTTGATTTAAGTTTGGGGGTAAGGGAGAAACTTTTTAGTGAAATAATAAAGCTCTATAATTTAGAAGCTTGTGAACACTTAAGGGTGACACTAACCATTCTAGGTAGATGGAAACTTAGCGTTTTTTCTATAGGAATTGGTGTTCCCAGTGAAATGGTCTATTCATAAAAGGACAGAGTTCAGGTGTTAGAAATAACATGATAGTTGTCACCATATCTCGGAGTCTATCACTACCATATCACTTTATGTTTTTACTTTTGTAAATTCGTGTTTCTATAAGTGATTTGGTGGGGCCCAGCATCAAATTGTTATCTGTGTCAGGATGAAATAGAGTGTTTTGAGATCAAGCCCCATTTATTGCATTTTAGTTTTCGTAAAAAATAAATAAATAAATAAATAAAATATTTGACACTTTGTTAGAAATTTGTGTGTTCTCCCTGTCTCCGTCGCCTAAGCAAGCGTGGAATGCAGGATCCATGGGAACCCGAATACCAGTTGAATCGATATTAGTATTAGAACAGTGGGTGCGTATCTCAATTCATCCTAGCAATGAACTTCAGACAGATATGGGAAACACCGTTCACCTTAGTCAACACTTGCAACCTTCATAGTTTCCATGTCCATCTTCTAAATCTTTTCGTGTGATTGAACTGTGTTAGATTCTTAGACTTGTGGTTGAACTATTATTTGATTAGAGCTCTGTTGTCTTATATACGAATTTTAGTATGCTTGAGTAAACACTCATGTACATCAATTGGACTCATATAGGGTAATGATTCCCATAGCCGAAGAATTGAGTAAGCCAACTAAATAGCTTGTTTAGTGTCTATCCATAATTGTTCACGAGTCGCTAAAATATGGAGTAAATGTTTTGTGGGTATACCTCTTGTAAACCCTCACGAGATAAAACTCGTCCACTAGGTACACCTAGGGGTTTAAAGGCTTATTACATATGCTAAATGTAGTCGCGATTCCTGCGAAAGTGAGTTAGGATTTTATTTTATTTTTAGATTAGTTTTGCTCGAGGACTAGCAAAATATAGGTTTGGGGGTATTTGATGGGATCTTAATTTATACAATTCTATCACCTTATTTATATTTTCTAGTCATTATTATTGTATTAATTTTATCATTTTATTATTTTATAGGTGGTTTGCGTAAAATCGGTAGTTACAAATAAACTAGTGTTAAAGGACGTTGACCTATGTATTCGTCTTATCCGGACATTGGAAATGTGGATCCCAGGTTCACTGATGCTATAGAGCCATTACTACTTATTAAGAATAGATAGAGAAAGAATAGGGATTGAGAGGCTGGACAGTACCTTGAGAGGGTACCAAGTTTGACGTGTTGAAGTACAAAGAAAAAAAAAAGAATTGGTTGAAGTTGTAGTGTTGTGCGGAATGAAAAGAAGAAAGAAGGAAGTAAAAGAAGACACGTGAGTGGAGAAAAGTTTAAGGAGCAGGTGGAAATCATTGTTAGAAAGGCATGTTGGACTTCTTGTTTTTGGTTTCATGGGATATGGAAAGTTAACAGGCTTATGTTTTGTCCGTAAGTATAAATAGAAAAAAAAGAAAAACGTGATTGGAGGTTTTTTCGGAGTTTTCTTTTTAGTCTTTTGCAGTCTGTACAGGAGAAGGCTAAGTTTTCTTTTAGGATACAGTAAAAAGAGAGGAAACGACGGGATAGTTTTTCTTTTGGGAAGTCTGTACAGAAGTTCGGATTTCGGGGAAGAGCAGATGGCTGTACAGCTTTGGGAGGCGGACTTTCCTGTGTACTTTTGTGAAGCTTCTCTTTGACGCAGACTGAAATGGAAGAAGGAGAAGATTGTTTGCCGGGTGACGATGGTGACTGTTTAATTTCTCTATTCTTCTTATTTATTTTTATGGGTTTAAGAAACCCATCTCCATGTTCTAATTAATTTGTAACTAGGGTTCTATGTTGAAACCACTTTTGGTACAAGACTAATTAAATTGAATTATTGAGTAATAGACCATTATGATTTGAATAGATTAATTCCATGATTTTGTTTATTGGTTTAAATCTAAATTAGTTGTCGTTTCACCGGTTTTGTACAATACAGTAACTTATGCGCAGAATCAATAGGATAACAAATATGTTTGTCTACTTTTTAGATATTTCATGCTTTGGTTAAATCCTTAGATGAGGTATGCTTTGAAGAGCCAGATATTATTTATGAACCTATAATTAGCTTCGTATTATTTTCTCGCTAACGCAATTAGATGGTGTATGCTACAGACTAGGGCTTTTGATGCGCCATGCTTAGGGCGTCCCAGTGATATTTGCGATTCTAATACATATAATAGGTGATGTCGATAGAACGAACAATAAATGAATATTCATGAGTTATGTTTCACTTCAGTAATTAAATAGAAATAGTGGCGGATACTAAAAATCCTAGTTACCGACTCTCCCATTAGATTTATTTTTATTAGTTTAGTTTGTTTTAGTATTTTATTCATAAATATAAAAATCCCAAAAATATTATCCTTGATTAGTTGATTAGAGATATTAATTGCATATTTTCCCGCTCTCTGTGGGTTCGACCCGTATTTGTCGATGTCTACTAGTTAGACGCCGTGCGATTGCGGTTATTATATAGGGTAATCTAAAATCCCATCATTTATGCCCCGTATACTTAGTACTTCGAAATTCTACCTTAAGTTGAGAACAAACAATTCTTTTTGAAAAATCTTTCTTCGATTCTTAAACGAAAAATCTTCCATGTATTAGTAGCTAGATTTGCTATTTTACATGAGTAAAATCGAGACCCTTTGTGACGAACGCAATTAAACCCTAATCTACAACGGATTCCCGGAACCTTAACGTTTTCCTATTACTGTTTTCCAACTTTACTAAATAGTTTTAATTCACTCGTTAATTTAATTATTTAAAAATAAAACCTAAAAAATATATAAATACAAACTCCTCATGGGAACGAACCGTATTTGCTCTTGTCTACATCTTTCGATACTATGCGCTTGCGGTAAAACAAAGTCGGTTTTCCGACGCATCAAGTTTTTGGCGCCGCTGCCAGGGATTTGTTTTTCGATTAGATTTATTATTATATTTTAGGTTAGATTTTATTTTTAGATTTATTTATTTATTTTGTTGTTCAATTTTACGCTCTTGGTATTTATCTTCTGCTGCAGGTTTTGGGAACGAAAACGAAAAGAAATTGAGCTAAAGATTTTAGTGATTAAAAGACTTGGAGTAAAGTTAAAGTTGAACGAACGTAGAAGAAGACAAATAATTAATTTTTGTTTTTTTAGGATTTTTATTAGTTAATTTAATTTAGAAAAACTGTATTAGGAAATATTTAATTTTTTTTGTAATTTTTTTTTATTTTTGGACATTACAGACTTTATTATTTTTAAACCCTACGGAAGGGTAGTATTAAATATAAACTGCACCGGGAAGGACGACAATTACGATATTTTCTCGTCCCCTTGGGTTCGTACACTGACACAGGGTCAGTGGGCCTGAGTCGACTTCAAGGGTTCATCCCCCGTCTGTTACGGGAGGTAAGATTCGATCAACCCACGAATCCCTTGCAAGTGGGTTTACTGTATTCCTTCGTGTGCATATATGTTGAGGACCTGAATACAAATTTACTTTTCTAGTAAAGGGCAAGAACTGGCCATATAAGATAAGGACTCGGATTTCATCACCGTTTCCTTATTGCCCGCCTTAGGAACACGTTACCAAACGCGAACCTAAACCTTAAAATTTTGACTAGAACGAGACCGATAGGGTAACGAGCTTAAAGGAAACTCGTTCAAAAGAACTGTATTGGTTACTTTGTTAGCCCAACTCGAAGTTCAGGAAGATTATTTTAAGTTGAATTAGATCCGCCTTGTAACCCAGGGAAAAGTTGCCAAAGAGACAGGGTTATCAAAGCTCTTTAGAGCTCATCCTGTTTCACTTCGACTTAATCTAATTCGGATTGTTCTAAGAGGTTTGCTAGAACTGTAACTAGTTGCCTTTCGAAAGAATAGAAGCTGGTCTAGAAACAATCTAAGTGGAGCCATCATGCTTTTTGTTTGCTAGATTCAATAGGTGATTTGGTTGAGTCAGCCTTTCTTGTGATTGTTTAAAAATTCCCTTCCAACTAGGATTTATTTTTATTTTTTTAGTATATGCCCAACACATAGGTAAGTTGGGATAGAGATCAGGATAATCGTCTCGTTAGAAATAATCCATTATTCATGGATAGAACCGATAATGAGGGTGTAGACCCTCCAGTTAAAACTTTGAGAGACTACATGTACCCAACTAGATTCTTTCAACCGTCATGCATTGTCTTGCCTACCACAAAATCCCACTATGAAATTAAGACTAATACCATCCAGGCTTTTCCAAACTTTTATGGTAGAGAAAATGAACTCCCTTACTCCCACATTAGAGAATTTGAGGAACTGTGTGGTACTTTGAAGATTAAAGACTTGGCCGATGAATATTTGAAAATGAGATTGTTTCCCTTCTTTTTAAAAGATAAGGCGAAATCGTGGTTTGATGCCTTACCATCTTCTTCCATCCATACTTGGGATGCGATGACTAAGTTATTTGTGCATAAATTTTTTACTAGGCATAGAATCACAGCCTTACGTCAAAGTCTTAATAGTTTCTCGCAGCAAGATGGAGAATCTCTCCAGGATTATTTAGAAAGGTTCCATGAACTTCTGCTGCATTGTCCACACCATGGATTCGATATCTTGAGACTCACTATGATTCTCTACAAAGGATTAGATCACAAAACAATGACTATGGTAGAATCACTATGTGGTGGTAATTTTGCTGATAAAACTCTTGAGGAGGGTTATAAGTTTTGGCATGATGTGTCTGATAAAACCCAAGATTGGGGGGATAAGGAACCCATAAGGTCAATGGCTAGTAGAAGGGGGGCGCATAGAGTTGATATCGAATTCGACTCTGACGCTATAATAGCTTCTTTGACAAGAAGACTTGAATCATTAGAACATAGTGCTAAATCTAGAGCTGTTGTTGAGTCTGTAGACCAAATCACTCATGACGATGGTGCAGAATAAGTCCATGCTCTCTACCAAGACAATCGTCGTAGATTTGACCCGTATTCCAATACGTACAACCCAGGGTGGGAAAGACACCCTAACGTTTCCTGGTATAGAGGTTAGTATGAAGGTCAACCTAGTAATACTAGTGGTTATACGCAGAAATCATCCGGTCCTACTGATTCTTCTAACCAAAGAGTACCAAATATAGAAGAAAGTCTTCAAATGTTTGTGCAGGCCATCCAAAAACGACTAGAAAGTATAGAAAGGAACAATGCAAGGTCCATAGCAAACTTAGAAGGACAAATAGGTCATCTTGCTAGCCAAATAAGTGAGAGAGACAAGGGACAGTTCCCAAGTCAAACACAGCCTAACCCAAAGGGGTCTTATGAGGTAAGCACATCTGGTGCTAATCCCTCAGATCATGTCCAGGCCGTCACTACCTTGAGAAGCGGCTGGGTCAGCGATAACCATGATAGTGATCTTAAGGAGAAAGAGATAGATAGGAACCCACCTACTATTACGCAGGAAACACCTTTAACACAAAAAGAAACCAATGAAACTGAAAAAGGTGAATCTGAAAACACTTATGTTCCTCGCGCTTCATTCCCCCAAAGGTTAGTATCCCAGAAGAAAGGAACCATCCCTGATTACATCTTAAATGCCATTAAGCAGATTCATATGTATGCTAAGTTCTTAAAAGATATGTACACTGTGAAACGACTATTTATCTGTCTAAGCTAAATTATTTTTATTTGTTTAAAATAGTTTTCGGTTTTTATTTATAGTCATGTTTTTTATTAAACTACTAAATATATCTTTATTTTTTATAATTTATAAATATAAAAGATATATAAATAAATCTAAAAATTAAAGAATACCTCTATAAATAGGAAACAATCTATTTATAATTTTTCCTATTTATCTTTATTCTCTTTTTAAATTTAATTATAATAATAACTTAGCATTTAATATAGGTAGTTCTGTAAATTCGTGCGGTTTTCTTAAAATCTTAACTTTTTCAAACTTGATTAATAATTTAAGACATATGGAGTAATATCTCTTAGTACTGCCCATAACGCACAACAGACTCCTGACGAAAACACTCGTTCAACTATAGCTAGACTTCTGCCGATCAAAAAAGAAAAACTAGCTAGATTTCTATTTTGATTCATTGAACTAGAAATCCCGCCAATTCCACATGTGCAAAATGCGAAGTGACTTTGTGCGTGGCATCGGCAATCACATCTTAAAAGTATCCACATGCATTGTGCATTGGATTATCAGGACTTTGCACAACTATATTCGGCTATATCTTGCTTTCATATTATCATCTTAAAAGTATCCACATGCATTGTGCATTGTGCATTGGATTATAGGACATTAATTGATGCATCCATAGGAATTCATTCTCTTTCTGGTTTGCCATAGATATTTTTTTTGTGGCTTTGCTATTTTAGATCAAGTTCATTGGAGGTGCTAGGACAGCGAATCAGAAGGGATAGAAAAAGCCATAATAGAATATTATCATACACATTTAATAACCTTGTCCGAGCAGCCGAAACCAAATATAGAGAGAATAAATAATTAAACCCCCAACCAAGCTCTCTCATTTATCTTTATTTCAAAGATAGGCAAAAAAAAATGGTGATTCCCTGAAGCTAATGCCCACATTCCTTTACTACTCGGTCAGCAACTTGATTGCATCATGTACGTTATGCATATCTTCCCTCTTAAGGGAGAAGTAATTGCATCTTCATACTCCATTTTTTGACAGGACCACCAGAAAGACAGATCTCTTCAGAACATACCACTGCAACTTTCTGCCCAATAAGAAGTTATTTGGAAATAATGGAAGATACTCTTTCAAGCATCGACAACTTGTTTAGCACAGATGAATCTCCCTGAAATCATTGCTTCTCCTGCTGCTTCATCTCTTTCAGCTCTAAGCAGTTATGCATCATTGTTCTGTAAAATTCACAACTTCAAAGGATAATTAAAACTTCTTCAGGGTTTCAATGTGTTAA
This sequence comes from Papaver californicum, assembly GCA_023531435.1. Classification (NCBI taxonomy): domain Eukaryota; kingdom Viridiplantae; phylum Streptophyta; class Magnoliopsida; order Ranunculales; family Papaveraceae; genus Papaver; species Papaver californicum. The sequence goes on from JAJJMC010012982.1 coordinate 661,803, forward strand.
AACCTTTGCAGATAAATTCATGCATGTTTGAAGAGTTTCATGCTGAGCCAATGGAAATATACAGCCACCACGAGAACAGGAAGAGTCAGCAGGACCAAGAAACAGTAGTACATATTGTGGAAAATCCACAGATGCAGAAAACATTAGGAATTCATTTATGTTTCAAAGGCGGGCAACAAAGGTTAATTCTTTTTCAAATTTTAGCTCAGTAAACACTAAACAAAAACTCATATATTCCTTTCATTTCATTAGATGTACTTCAACATGACCCTTTTGATCCTATCTACGAGGAAATCCAGCCCATGAAAATATTTTATCTATACCTTTTTATAGAGCCTGAACCTGAACCACAGCTAGAAGTAGTTGTCTTAAACAGAAAACTAGATAAGGGTGTGCTCGGTTTGTTCTTTTTCTTGGCCTGTTGCAGTTTCCTTTTACTGGTGATAGCACTATTTGATCTAGATAACCCACAGTTGTTACGGCTATTGATATATGATACTATGAGGGAAACAAGTATCATTTGCTTCATGGGAGTCAACCCATCAGATTTGTTTCCTTCATCTTATCTTTTTAGTTTTTGATTGCTTGTTTTATGCCATTTTAGGATTTCCCATCTTGATTTTACATTGGATGAGTTAGTTTACATTGAGGACAATGTAAAGTTTAAGTGTGGGGGAGTTAAGCATATAGCATTCTTAAGTATTCACTTGTTAGGCAGAAAATTTTTAAATTATTTACATGAAAACCTCCAACTTTTAGATATTTTAGAGTCACTTAGTATATGATGCAAATGAGCAGGCTATAGCCTATATGGATGCTAAAGACCCGAGTGTCGTAATTTAGCTCAAGAAGGGTCCAATTTGATTGGAAATGGGCCAACGATCGTGACATGAGAGGACTCCGTCGTCTCATGGTCTTCAGATTTTATCCAAATTCCATCGTTTAGGGCTTCAAACAGGCGTTTTTGCTATTTTTGGCAAATTTTGTTCGACCTAAAATAATGAAAGTACTCATTAAATAAAACTATTTGCCGCAAACGGCGACCCAAACGGATTCCTAACGAAGTAGTTATTAAGAAAACAAAAACTTTCCTAAATTAGCAACAACGCCTGTTTGAAGCCCTAAACGATGGAATTTGGCTAAAATCTGAAGACCATGAGTGCTCTCATGTCACGATCGTTGGCCCGTTTCCAATCAAATTGGACCCTTCCTTGAGCTAAATTACGACACTCGGGTCTTTAGCCTCCATATAGGCTATAGCCTGCTCATTTGCATCATTCTCCCGGGGTTGAGAGAAATTCGCCCTCGAATTTTCTTGGTCATCATCAGAATTATCACCATTATACGTCACCAAGTGTTTGACATTAAAAACATCAGAAGTCCGGATGTGACTTGGAAGCTTTAACTTGTAGGCATTAGGATTAATCTTCGCGACAATTTCCAAGGGACCAATCTTGCGCGCCTTCAGTTTGTTATACTTGCCAACTGGAAAACGATCCTTTGTCAATATTGCCCACACAAAATCTCCTACTGCAAAATCCATAACTCTGCATTTCTTATCTGCCGCCTTCTTATACCTCTCATTAGCTCGAAACAACTGTTCTTCATCCAACTTGTGAACCTGTTGCAACTGTTGGATACGTTCTTCGGCACGAACTTAAATTCTCTTCATATCAGGAATAGGTGCTAAATCTACTGGTGCTCGTGGATTGTAGCCATAAACAACCTCGAACGGACTCATGCCCAGACTACGGTTTACTGAACGATTAAATACAAATTCAGCTTGGCAAAGTTTTTGATCCAAACTTTTCGGATTGTCTCCAACCATACACCGTAGTATATCACCCAACGAATGATTCACAACTTCTGTTTGTCCATCACTTTGAGGATGATACGCACTACTGAAGTTAATCCTTGTATTAACTAATTTCCACAAGGTCTTCCAGAAATAACTAAGGAATCTTGTGTCTCGATCACTAACAATTGAACATGGCAATCCATGTAGACGATACACTTCCCTGAAGAACAATTCAGCTACCTTCAGTGCATTAGTAGTCTTCTTGCAAGCAATAAAATGGGACATTTTTAAAAAACGGTCAACAACTACAAATACTAAATCATGTCGCCTCTTAGTTCGAGGTAAACCCAATACAAAATCCATGCTCAAATCTGCCCAGGGTTGACTTGAACTTTCAATGGCATGTACAATCCTGCATTAGTTGCTTTTCCTTTTGAAACTTGTCAGATTCGACATCTATCCACGAATTTAGAAACTTCACGTCTCATGGTTGGCCAGTAATATGACTTCGAAACAAGTTGGAAAGTCTTATCCCTTCCCATGTTCCCCTTGTCATGTAACTCCTTAATAATCTTCAAACGGAGACTAGAATCAGGAATACACAATTGGTTACCTTTGAAGAGAAATCCTTCATGCATAAGGTAATCGCTTCGTTTTCCTGAACTGATATCATCCACAATCTCTGCAAAATTCGGATCGGTTAGAATATGGTCAGAATATGAATCAAAATCTATTACCTCAGTTCGCATGGTGTTGAGTATCATACTCCTTCGGCTTAAGGCATCAGCAACTTGATTCTGCGACCCAGTTTTGTGCTTCAGTACAAAAGTGAACTCTTGCAAATAACCAGCCCACTTACCATGTCTAGAAGAAAGCTTCTCTTGACTGTTGATGTGCTTCAAAGAATCATGATCAGAAAACATAATGAACTCATTATGAATTAGATAGTGACGCCAATGCTGCAAGGCTTGAACTATAGCATAAAACTCCACATCATAAGTACTATAGTTAAGCTTAGCACCATTCAACTTCTCACTGAAATACGCTACAGGTCGTCCTTCCTGACTTAAAACAGCTCCAATTCCCACCTTCAATGCATCACAGTGTAGTTCAAACGGCTTACTGAAATCAGGTAACACCAATAGTGGTGCAGTTATCAGCTTTGTCTTGACAGCTTCAAAGAATTCGTCAGCTTTCTCAGACCATGAAAACTTTACTCCTTTCATGCATTCAGTAATGGGTGCCATGATGGTGCTGAAGTGGGGAATAAAACGCCGGTAAAAAGAAGCGAACCCATGAAAACTCCTTACCTCGTGTAATGTAGTAGGTGTAGTCCAGTTTCTCACAGCTTCAACCTTGGACTCATCTACCTTGATTCCATCCTTGGTGACGACGTAACCGAGAAATAAAACTCGATCTGCCATGAATGAACACTTTTTGATGGCCGTAAATAATTTCTCCCTGCGTAGAACTGAGAGAAATTCTCGAAGATGTTGAACATTCAAGTCCATGTTAGCACTATAAAGAAGAATATCATCGAAATAAACAACCACAAAAGTACCGATAAAGGGTCTGAGTACTTGATTCATGATACGCATGAATGTACTTGGCGCATTAGTCAACCTGAATGGCATAACCATCCACTCATATAATCCTTCTCGAGTTTGAAAAGCAGTCTTCCACTCATCACCTTCACGAATTCTGATCTGATGGTACCCACTCTTCAAGTCGAGTTTGCTAAACACCTTTGCTCCACACAACTGATCTAACAAGTCATCCAACCTGGGAATTGGAAAACGGTATTTGACTATGATTTTGTTGATGGCTCGACTGTCAACACACATTCTCCACGTTCCATCTTACTTTGGAATCAGCAAGGCTGGTACTGCACAAGGGCTTAGACTCTCTCAGATCAATCCTTTATATAGCAAATCTTCCACCTGACGACGAAGTTCTTCATGCTCCTTATGACTCATTCTGTAATGCGCTTTATTTGGCAAGCTTGATCCAGGAACGAGATCAATACGATGTTGTACATCCCGGAGAGGTGGTAGCTCGTCCGGCAACTCGTTAGGAAAAACATCCATAAATTCCTTACTTAAAGGTTGAGATGCAATGGGAATAATACTTTCATCATGTTGTTCTTCTTTGCCAATCAACACATACAATTCACCTGCGTCTCCTACCTCATCTTCAAACTGCTTAAACGACAAGAGATTGGTATCTTCTCCAGTAGTTGGTGTAGGTGCACTCTCTTTACTGGGTACAAGTACTATAAGTACGTTGTTCCATAAAAAACTGTAGGTATTCTTATACCCGTCATGACTACTTTTCCTGTCAAACGGATTAGGGTTTGAGTCGGTTTAGGGGTTTTTTCATCCTTTCTTGACTAGCAAGTTAGGGTTTTTCCCCAAGTCTATAAAAGAATCCTCCATGTATTATCTTATACAGTTGAATTTGATTAATAAGAATTATTTTCTTAAACTTGTTCAAGTTTAATCGATTATTGTTTACAGTCGGGAAACCGAAGTCTAAATAATTATCGTACGGAGTTCTCACTGAAATAACTGAATTTAGAAGTATTAGAGAACCATATTCAGAGTGCTTAGTTGTTGAGAGGCTAGAGCTGACAAAAATGGACTTAAACAGCCGGTAGAGAATACAGTATTATAGTTGTTGATCATTCAATACCCATGAGTGAGGCACCAAACCTTTAATTGTCCGTTTTGAGTGTTTCATCTGCGCAAATTCCAGGTAGAATGATGAGCTACCCAACCTCGCACCATTTCAGCACTACTTTGATCTCTTGAGTGCTATTTCTGTCAATCATGAGGGTGCCATCAGAATTGCTAACTCTATCTTGTAGTCTTATTTGCAGTTGGCACAATTCTCTCGACAACAACAGGTCCATAGAAACATATCATCATTAACAAGCGCATGATTACAAATTTTAAGAAAGTTGAAGATGTTTCAGGTTTATAAGCAACACTACAAGGAGCAAAATTCTATATCCTAGTTGAAAAGTAAGTACAAAAGCGGAAAAATCAAAAGAATTGGATTTTTATGAAGTTTACGATACCGAGAC
>JAJJMC010012982.1:666695-808455 GCA_023531435.1 Papaver californicum
AATTTGTAACTAGGGTTCTATGTTGAAACCACTTTTGGTACAAGACTCATTAAATTGAATTATTGAGTAATAGACCATTATGATTTGAGTAGATTAATTCCATGATTTTGTTTATTGATTTAAATCTAAATTAGTTGTCGGTTCACCGGTTCTGTACAATACAGTCACCTACGCGCAGAATTAATAGGATAACAAATATGTTTGTCTACTTTTTAGATATTTCATGCTTTGGTTAAATCCTTAGATGAGGTATGCTTTGAAGAGCCAGATATTATTTATGAACCTATAATTAGCTTCATATTATTTTCTCGCTAACCCAATTAGATGGTGTATGCTTCAGACTAGGGCTTTTGATGCTCCAATACTAGGATTGTATTGGTTACTTTGTTAGCTTAACTTCAAGTTCAGGAAGATTTATTTTAAAGTTTATAGCGCCGCCTTGTAACCCGAGGAAACGTTGCCAAAGAGGCAGGGTAATCAAAGCTCCTTAGAGCTTATCCTGCTTCTAATCGACTTAATATAATTCAGATCGTTCTGAGGGATTCGCTAAAACTGTAACTAGTTGCCTTTTGGAAGAATAGAAGCTAGTCTAGAAAAAATCTAAGTGGAGCCATCATGTTTTTTTTTTTGCTAGAATCGATAGGTTTGATTTGGTTGAGTCGACCTTGCTTTGTGTTTGTTTAGAATTCCCTTCCGATTTGGAGTTGTTGCATGCCCAGTGAGCGTGCCTGGAGAAGAGGTTCTATTGGTCGTTTAGTCAGTGAAGAGAATAGAAACTTTGTCTCTGAAAGTGAGAACTTAGGAAACCCTTCTTTTGAGAGCCCTATTTTTGGAAACTTTAGTTTTGAGAATTCGTCTCTTAGTGAGGAAGTTATTCCTAATTTTCCGGTTGTGCCAGAAATGACAACCTTGAAAGCTTTGTTGAATCCTACTAGGACTGCTCGTCCATCATGTATCAAGTTGGATGAAACTCAAGCAAACTATGAGTTGAAACCTGGGATCATACAGATGCTCCCACTCTTCTTAGGGAAAGAAAATGAAAACCCTTACTTTCACTTTATGGATTTTGAAGTAATATGTAGTACCCTAAAAATTCACAACATGTCTGATGAAGCTTTGAAACTTAGGTTATTTCCTTTTTCCCTGAGAGACAAGGCCAAATCTTGGTTTTATAGTTTTCCAACTGAATCTATCGAGACATATGAACAACTTACAGCTGCCTTTTTAGCTAAATTTTTCCTAGGCACAAGATATCAAAACTTAGGCAAGATATTTCCACATTTGGGCAACAAGAAGGAGAATCTTTGTATAGCTATGTGGAAAGGTTCAACGAATTAATTACACAATGTCCAGAAACTGGTTTAGAAGATCAAAGACTTGTCCAGATCCTTTATGAAGGACTAGATTATCCAACAACGATCATAGTTGAGTCATTGTGTACAAGAAGTTTTGATAGTAAAGATGTTACTGAGGCGATAAAAGTTTTGCATGAAATTGCTGAAAAGATCCATCAATGGGAATGTAGTAAGGAACCCCCGAGAAAAACTCTTCTGAGCAGAGGTAATATCAATAGGGTAGATGAAATTCTTGAATCAGATGCCAAATTTACAATTATAGTAAAAAGGTTAGAAGCCTTAGAATTAAGTCAATCTAGTCGTGGAATAAAACCCAAGTCATTTTGGGAAGGACAGACGGTTGAAGAGCAATCCCATGCTCTTTATAACAACACTAGATATGATAACTATCAGAAGTTTGACCCATATTCAGAAACCTATAACCCTGGTTGGAGAAACCATCCAAATTTTTCTTGGTCCAAGGGCCAAAATCAAGGTCAGACTGGTAACCCTCAGGTTCCCCCAGGTTTTGGTTATACTAAGAATTCTTCTGGTACAACACAATTTAAGAATCCGTTAGAAAATACGGTCATGAGTTTAGCAGATACGGTCGCCACATTATCTCATAGTACTAAGGAGTTACATCAGAACACTATGGAGTTTCAGCAGTATGTCAATCAAAGTTTACGAGAAAATCAAAAGATTGTTCAGGATAACAGTCAGGAAATTTCTAATTTAGAAAACCAGGTTGTTCAAATCGCTGAGTCTTTGAGAGACAAAGAAAAAGGCAAGTTCCCTAGTCAAACGCAACCCAACCCTAGAGGAGTTCATGAGTTATTTTCTAACCATGTGAATTCAATTAAAACCCTTAGAAGTGGTAGAGTAGTGGACACTAAGATAACCTTGCCCAATAGTGAACATGCTGTAGTTCACCCTTCTGAGTCTATAGTTGAAGAGACTGATAAAGTCTCTAAAAAGTCCAATGCGGTTCCGGCTGAACCCGATTTTGTGCCGAAAGCCCCATTCCCACAACTTCTAATACCAACTAGGAAGGAGTCCAACTTTAATGTTATACTGAAGGTTTTTAGGCAAGTCACGATCAACCTTCCATTATTAGATGCAATTAGGCAGATTCCTGCTTATTCCAAGTTTCTTAAGGATATTTGTACGCGAAAGCGAAAGCTTAGTGTACCAAGGAAAGCCTTTTTAGCTGGTCATGTGAGTTCAATTATCCAGAATAATACAACTCCTAAGTACAAAGACCCAGGTTCCCCAACCATTTCTTGCACAATAGGTAACTACCGTGTTGAGAAAGCGTTACTTGACTTATGAGCTAGTGTGAACTTACTTCCGTACCATGTGTACCTACAGCTAGGACTTGGTGATTTGAAACCTACATAGGTCTGTGAAAATTCCTCGTGGTATCATAGAGGATGTTCTTATTGAGGTCGATAAGTTTATTTATCCAGTAGATTTTGTTGTCCTTGATACTCAACATGTTCGTGACCCAGAGAATCAGATACATGTGATATTAGGTCGCCCATTTTTAGTCTATCTAGAGACACTAAAAACTTTAAGTTTGGGGGTGACTACCATTCTCCATGTGCTTTACCTTTATATCTTAGAAAGGTCCCTAACTTGGGACTTGACATATGCACCTCTACCATTTTACAAGATCATCTTCGAGCTAGATTCCCTGATCCTCTTAATGTTCTGAAAGAAGTTCAGTTCCCAGAAACCCATCCTCTGGTCGATGTGGTTTACCTAGGCGGTAATACCAAGATTGACTTTGTTTTCCCACCAAAATATTTCTTTCCATATGTGGGAACGTTAGAATTTCAAATGTGTCAATTATTAAGTTTTGAAATTAAACCTAATTACTTTAGGAAATTAGAATCGACACATATGTTTAAGAATGACCACCTTCATTGTAGTCAATTGTGTGAGTCAAATCTAATTGACTTTGAGGATCCACAATTATTCAGGTTATTATTATGTGCTTCTAAGTTCTTAGTTGAGTTATTCCAGACTTTACAACCTGATCTTGTAGATTCTTCCTACGAGGAAATCAAGCCTATGAAAATACTTTATCTAGACCCTTCTATGGAACCTGAAACACAGTTAGAAGTAGTTGTCTTAAACAGAAAACTAGATAAGGGTGTGCTCGGTTTGTTCATTTTCTTGGTATATTGCAGTTTTCTTCTATTTTGGATAACCCTATTTGATTTAGATGACCCACGGTTGTTCTGATTATTTCTATATGATTTTATGAGGTAACTAATTCTTTCTTAGTCTGGCTGAAGACTTTAAACGTAGCACTTCTTGGGAGGTAAACCATGCTCATAAAACACGGTAATATCTTTCCTTAGCTCTTTTTCTTCGATTGGTAACAGTTAATCCTTGTTCATGCTCTTAATCATTCATCCTTAGAAACATTGAGGACACTGTTTGATTTAAGTTTGGGGGTAAGGGAGAAACTTTTTAGTGAAATAATAAAGCTCTAGAATTTAGAAGCTTGTGAACACTTAAGGGTGACACTAACCATTCTAGGTAGATGGAAACTTAGCTCTTTTTCTATAGGAATTGGTGTGCCCAGTGAAATGGTCTATTCATAAAAGGACAGAGTTCAGGTGTTAGAAATAACATGATAGTTGTCACCACATCTCGGAGTCTATCACTACCATATCACTTTATGTTTTTACTTTTGCAAATTCGTGTTTCTCTAAGTGATTTGGTGGGGCCCAGCATCAAATTGTTATCGGCGTCAGGATGAAATAGAGTGTTTTGAGATCAATCCCCATTATTTCATATTAGTTCTAGTAAAAAAAAAATATTTGACACTTTGTTAGAAGTTTGTGTGTTCTCCCTGTCTCCGTCGCCTAAGCAAGCGTGGAATGCAGGATCCATGGGAACCCGTGTATATACCAGTTGAATCGATATTACTATTAGAACAATGGGTGTGTAGCTCAATTTATCCTGGCAATGACCTTCAGACAGATATGGGAAACACCGTTCACCTTAGTCAACACTTGCAACCTTCATAGTTTCCATGTCCATCTTCTAAATCTTTTCATGTGATTGAACTGTGTTAGATTCCGAGACTTGTGGTTGAACTATTATCTGAGTAGAGCTCTGTTGTCCTATATATGAATTTTAATATGCTTGAGTAAACACTCGTGTACATCAATTGGACTCATATAGGGTAATGATTCTCATATCCGAAGAATTGAGTAAGCCAACTAAATAGCTTGTTTAGTGTCTATCCATAATTGTTCACGAGTCGCTAAAATATGGAGTAAAGGTTTTGTGGGTATACCTCTTGTAAACCCTCACGAGACAAAACTCGTCCACTAGGGACACCTAGGGGTTTAAAGGCTTATTACATATGTTAAATGTAGTCGCGATTCCTGCGAAAGTGAGTTAGGATTTTTATTTTATTTTTAGATTAGTTTTGCTCGAGGACTAGCAAAATATAGGTGTGGGGGTATTTGATGGGCTCTTAATTTATACAATTATACCACCTTATTTATATTTTCTAGTCATTATTATTGTATTAATTTTATCATTTTATTATTTTATAGGTGGTTTGCGTAAAATCGGTAGTTACAAATAAACTAGTGCTAAATGGACGTTGATCTATGTATTCGTCTAATCCGGTTATTGGAAATGTGGATCCCAGGTTCACTGATGCTATGGAGCCATTACTACTTATTAAGAATAGCTAGAGAAAGAATAGGGATTGAGAGGCTGGACAGTACCTTGAGAGGGGACAGAGTTCAGGTGTTAGAAATAACATGATAGTTGTCGACACATCTCGGAGTCTATCACTACCATATCACTTTATGTTTTTTACTTTTGCAAATTCGTATTTTTCTAAGTGATTTGGTGGGGCCCAGCATCAAATTGTTATCGGCGTCAGGATGAAATAGAGTGTTTTGAGATCAAGCCCCATTATTGCATTTTAGTTGTAGTAAAAAAAAAAATATTTGACACTTTGTTAGAAATTTGTGTGTTCTCCCTGAAATCATTGCTTCTCCTGCTGCTTCATCTCTTTCAGCTCTAAGCAGTTATGCATCATTGTTCTATAAAATTCACAACTTCAAAGGATAATTAAAACTTCTTCAGGGTTTCAATGTGTTAAAACCTTTATAGATAAATTCATGCATGTTTGAAGAGTTTCATGCTGAGCTAATGGAAATATACAGCCACCACGAAAACAGGAAGAGTCAGCGGCGCCAAGAAATAGTAGTACCTATTAAGGAAAATCCACAGATACAGAAAACATTAGGAATTCATTTATGTTTCAAAGGCGGGCAACAAAGGTTAATTCTTTTTCAAATTTTAGCTCAGTAAACACTAAACAAAAACTCATATATTCCTTACATTTCATTAGATGTACTTCAACCTGACCCTGTTGATCTTATCTACGAGGAAATCCAGCCCATGAAAATATTTTATCTAGACCCTTTGATAGAGCCTGAACCTGAACCACAGCTAGAAGTAGTTGTCTTAAACATAAAACTAAATAAGGGTGTGCTCGGTTTGTTCTTTTTCTTGGCCTGTTGCAGTTTCCTTTTACTGTTGATAGCACTATTTGATCTAGATAACCCACAATTGTTCCGGCTATTGATATATGATACTATGAGGGAAACAAGTATCATTTTTTTCATGGGAGTCAACCCATCAGATTTTTTTCCTTCATCTTATCTTTTTAGTTTTTGATTGCTTGTTTTATGTCATTTTAGGATTTCCCATCTTGATTTTACATTGGATGAGTTAGTTTACATTGAGGACAATATAAAGTTTAAGTGTGGGGGAGTTAAGCATACAGCATTCTTAAGTATTCACTTTTTAGGTAGAAAATTTTCAAATTATCTACATGAAAACCTACAACTTTTAGATATTTTAGAGTCACTTAGTATACTTCTATCTACACTTACATACGGAGGTCTCACCGAAGTAACTGAATTCAGAAGTATTAGAGAACTATATTCGGAATGCTTAGTTGTTGAGAGGCTAGAGCTAACAAAAATGGACTTAAACAGCCGGTAGAGAATATAGTATTAGAGTTGTTGATCATTCAATACCATTGGTGAGGCACCAGACCTTTAATTTTCCTTTGAGAGTGTTTCATCTGCGCAAATTCCGGGTAAAATTATGAGCTACCCAACCTCGCACCATTTCAGCACTACTTTAATCTCTTGAGTGCTATTTCTATCAATCATGAGGGTGCCATCAGAATTGCTAACTCTATCTTGTAGTCTAATTTGCAGTTGGCACTATTCTGTCGACAACAACAGGTCCATAGAAACATATCATCATTAACAAGCATACGATTAAAAATTTTAAGAAAGTTGAAGATGTTTCAGGTTTATAAGCAACACTACAAGGAGCAAAATTCTATATCCTAGTTGAAAAGTAAGTACAAAAGCAGAAAAATCAAAAGAATTGGATTTTTATGAAGTTTACGATACCGAGACAATACATGTTATGAAGAATCAAGTGGTAAAGTATTTATCCCACGGTCGTAGTAATTTCAACATTTATTTTTCAGTTTATAGTATCAAAAAAAAAATTATCATTGTTTTAGTGTAGATTTTCTTTTGTATTCATTCAATAAGGGCGTAGGGAAGAAGAAATCTATAGAGAAGTTTCTAACAACAAGAAATTGAGGAAATGAGTTACAAATTTTCAAGGTTCTACGAAGTTCAAGAGTTCATCATCTAAAGTTGAATACCGGAGACGTTTCTATTGGATGCTGTGAGAGTGGTGCTGATTGCCGATCGAATGAGAAGGTAAGTAAGCATTCCCATCCTCGCATAGTGGTTGATTTCCTTTATTAGAGGTCACGAGAAAAATAAAAAGGGGTTCTTTTTCGTCCCACTTTTTATGGGATAACATCTTCATATGATTCGGAAGGTTACCTTTCCTTCCTACCATTCAACGTGTGTAGTATTTCTATCTTCATTCCTGCCTGCACACATGTGTGAACCATAAAGTGCGTCTTTTGAGTGTCAAATTCATAAAATCTTGTTGGTGAGGCAGAAATATTCGGTCACTCACGAACCTGGATCCTTTAACATGATGGTTTTCTCCTAACTCAAGAGTTAAGCATGAGAATAATATTCTTTATACTTCTAACTTCTTATTGTTAGTGTGCAGAAACTTTATGTTTTCGTAGCTCTTTGGATGCAGGTGCTTTGGAATACTTAAAAGTTGGAGTAGGTTTTGTGGGTAAATCTCTAGTAAACACTCACGAGACAAAACTCGTCCACTAGGGACATCTAGGGGTTTAAAGGCTTGTTAAACATGCTAAGTGTAACCGTTTCCTCAACGAAAGGGAGTTGTATTTTAGATTAGTTTAGATTTGTAGTTTGCTCGAGGACTAGCAAAAGGCAAGTGTAGGGGAATTTGATAAGTGCATAATTTATACATTTTAAGTATCATTTTCTTATACTCATTTGCTAGATTTTGTGAGAATTACCGTTTGTTAGTATTACTTTTGTAGTTCATGTGTTTTATTAGGTTACATCTCTGAAACAAGTGAAATGGAGCTTTACAAGAGAAGAATTGTATAATACCCAGTGGAATTCATATTGTATATAATTGGATTACAAATCCAACGGCGAAAGAACGAGGTCATTCCGACTTCGTATGAGAAAGTTATGGGCGAAAAGAGACGTTATACTTGTCGGGTTCACGGAACTGACAGTTAAACAAGTTTTAAATGCTATTAACAACCTGAGAAACTACTAAGGGATGCCAATGATTTTTGAATAGTATTAAAGGCACCAGCCTAATTACTCAGGGCTACCCATTTTCGAATATTTTTAAAGGCGCCACCTTCTTCTTCTTTCTACAACAGCGAAAGCTGATTTTTACTGGATACAGTTAGGTGATGATCATGTCACTGCTAATGGTGAATGTTGGTTGTAGGCTAATGGGAGTGAGAACGTGAGAATAGATAATGGCAGTGAAGAGAACTTGAGATGTGGTGGAGTCGATGGAGTTTCTCAAGCGCTGGTAGTTGGTAGAGCAAGGCTGTCGATGAGCCGATGGGTCTGTGATGATAGTTCGACTAGGCAGTAATGAACTCAAGTTCCTGATGGTGCTGTTGTGAAGTATGGTAGTAAGATATTCTCATTGACAGTCAGGAGATGGTTGAAGTCTGTAATGGTGGAGATCAAACCTGAGATGGTTTCGTTGTTGAGGCTGCAGTGAACTCGAGCGGTTGTGATCAATCTTTGATGATCATAGCAGTGAGCTAGTCGAGATGAGCAATGATTTGATGACTCGAGCCTGTTGGAGTGGTTCTGGGCTCGAGTTTGTAGAAGAGAAGGTGTGGCAAGGCGTAGGAAACCTTGTACAAGAAGAAAAGAAAAGAAGTGAATAGAGACCGTGTTACTCAAGAAAAAAAGACGAAGTTAGGAAAGAAGAACTAAACCGTGTATAACACGGAAAATAGAGGTGGTCGGTGCTTTCCTAATTCGATTAGGATTCTTAAAAGAGGTTGTAGTAACCTCTATAAATACACTAGACAGAGAGAAGAATATTTTCCCGGACATCAGATATACAGCCGGAGGCAGAATATTTTGACGTACAGAGAAGTTTCCGGACAAAATTGACGAAGTTGGGAACAGGATCAAGGGTTAGTTTATTTTCTTTTCTTAATTAATTTTTATGGCTTTTGAGAAAGCCATGTTGGGCTAATCTTTTTGTTAGGGCGAAAGGATGAACTTGTAGAGATGGTTTTCTTTGTGTTTCAAAACTAGGGTTTTCAATTATATGAACTTAATATTAATGTTTCATCTCTCTCTCAACGTTTTACCTTCTCGATGATTTTTCATGTTCTGTGCCACGTATAGTTCATTGTTTTATTAGTAGAATGACTCGTTGAAACCTTGTATGAAATCGTTTTATGAATATTCTTTGACTCTTTATGACCCGTATACTTAGTACTTCGAAATTCTACCTTAAGTTGAGAACAAACAATTCTTTTTGAAAATTCTTTCTTCGATTCTTAAACGAAAAATCTTCCGTGTATGAGTAGCTAGATTTGCTATTTTACATGAGTAAAATCGAGACCCTTTGTGACGAACGCAATTAAACCCTAATCTACAATGGATTCCCGGAACCTTAACGTTTTCCTATTACTGTTTTCCAACTTTACTAAATAGTTTTAATTCACTCGTTAATTTAATTATTTAAAAATAAAACCTATAAAATATTTTTTAATACAAACTCCTCGTGGGAACGAACCGTATTTGCTCTTGTCTACATCTTTCGACACTATGCGCTTGCAGTAAAACAAAGTCGGTTTTTCGACGCATCAATGGCGAAAAGAATAGAAGAAGAAATTATTGTATTCATGTCTTTATAAAGAATTACAAAGAAGAACTGACCAGCGGTGTCGCTGAATGAATAAAAAATTATTGGATAACTAATGAATCAACGACGCCTTGCAAATGCATTAAAACTGGAACTATTGCTCTTACTGTAGTAAATACCGTCGTTATAGTTGTTTAATTCAAAAGATATTGCATCGGGTAAAATGACAGTTTCTAGATTCCTTTAGTTCTTCTTCTTCCTTTCCTGAGTTGCAGAAACAGGAGTTTTTCTTTCTAATTTTTTTTCTCACTGAATCCTGGCCAAAGCAATCCCCCACCACCCCCCGGCCCACTTAGGGAATCCCCCCAAAACTCTCTCATGCATCTCTTCTACAGCAACCCCATCTCGAAATAAATCCTCTAATTAATCTCTTAAAATGGTAGAGGCACAAATATCAAGTCCCGTGCAAGGGACCTTTATAAAAGTAAGGGGATTACCATAGAGAGAAGACTTGTGGAATATACCTTCGTTTGACTAAATAGGTAAGCTCAGGTTACCTTAGCTCAATATACCTACAGTCAAAGACTGGTCAAAGGTACGAGGCTAAGGCTTGTGGAATTTCAGCTGGTAACTCCCATAAGGCCCACGACATGGATTCAGCTTACTTTTCCACGTGTTTTCCTAAACTCGGTAGTCTGACGAATGCAATTGGTGTGTGCACAGTGTTATATATATATACATAAGAAAAGAAAATCTAAAATATATACCAATTGTTTCCAAAAATAAATAAAGGAATTAATGAAAAAAATGGGCTTTATACTTACCTTTTTTGGTAGGCAATCCCACAATAAATATAAAATATTACCTGCACATCAAAAACAAGAAAATACCCAAGTAAAATCTAAAAATAAAAAAAAAATCCTAATTAACCTTAAAACTAAACCAAAAAAAATATCTAATGTTTAATTGCGGTTCTTCGCAAAACTTAATTAAACTTTACTTGAACTAATGTTTATTTATGTTTATAATGCTTATTTGTTTTAAGACAATCATATTTTGGAAAGAATCTTATAGTTGGTGTGTAACATTGGTATTAACTGATTGTTAAGACAATGTTATTTTCAAAAGTTTCTAGTAGTTATGCCTAAGTCATTGTTGGTGTCGGCATAGTCTTTATGTATCGACCATAACGGCCTTAGTATTCTCACTAGTAAAGTATTTTCCCATAGTCACAGTCGTTATGAAAAAAATTAGTTGTTTGGCAACCCCTACTGTCACAAGTTGGTAGAGCAGGAGTCTTCATGGTCAAATTTAGCAGGTTCACGACTCCAACTCTGAAACTTTTAGCAGCTAACCATTGCATTCAATATCGTTATGGTCTATGTTATTGATCATGACGACTCCCCAACTCCCAAATAATGACAGATATGGGTCGTCATGGATTATGCTATGAACCGATGCGACCCTAGTACACTAAAACATCCAGGAAAAACCAAAAGTTTACATCTAGGGTCATCATAGTCTTTTGGTATCGACCATGACGACTCCTTCTCAGGATTCTAATATAAGACTTGTGTCGTTAGTGCTTTTTTATGGACCGATGCGGCCCTAGAGAACCAAACGTCCATGAAAATCAACTCCATGGTGTCATGGGTCGTTATGGTTATTTGGTATCGACCCTGCCGAGACTTGATACAATTTGGAACACATGTCACTTTTGGAAAGATAAAACACCATTGATTTAATTAAGACAATAACTTTACATCAATCTCGCATTACATAATGTTTAGTATGGATGACGATGTACGTTGCACATCAAACTTCGTCAATGAACCTCCGAGCATGATTGTACAATACCCCATAGCACTTTGCGTGAATGAACTTTCTTTCACCATTTCTTATTCGCCATAGACCATTAAATCGTTCCAACTGAATTAAAATGAATTAAATATTAATTTGCACATATAAAATCATGAGAAAGGTATGCAAAATATTAAGTTTTAGTATGTTACTCACTTTTTCGGTAAGAGGAGCTTCGGGATGATGGTCGTTCACCATTTTTCTAACTTTAATGAACTCTCGAATTGAACTTTTGATGTAGGCGAATTGAAACGCTAATTCTCTCCATTTTCAGTTCTTGGTATTCGCGGTGCGTTCAAAATATAACTCTTTCACTCTCTGCCATTGAATAGATATTATCCGGACATTCATGAAACACCTTAATAAAGGATTTAACGAGATCCATATCTTCATCTAGTTCCCATTTTGTTATTGTCATAGATGTCTCACTTTCAAATGAAAACAAAAACAAATGTAAGATGTATAAAAAACGAAAATAGGAGGTTTAGGGCATATTCAGATAGAGGAAGGGGGTTGTATTATATAGAAAAACTATCCACGTTCATATTTTTTAAAAAAAATAGATTTGAGATCGTCATAGTCCTATCCTATCGTCATGGTATAATTAAAATAAATTAACGACTCAAACCAGGTTAGGGTCGTCAAGGTCAGAAAATATGATCATGACGATTTTCATAGCCTGGTAATGTAATTAGTAGGGGTCGTCATTGTCTGATGTTACGACCATGACGACCTCTGAAGAATCATAATGCCGCCCCTTTTCTTCCCTATTCCTAGAAAAAAAAATTAATTTTAATCATATGCATAATCTACATAATTAATCTAATTTAATTAATTAACTCAACTAATCATATATTATGACTAATCATACAGGGATATTTTAATCATTTATGAAAGTATATAGCTAAAAAATAGGAATATTACTATTGGATGATCTTATTTTGTCTTTTCGTACCGCCACTATTAGTTTTATATTCCCCAATTAAACCAGGGCTGTTATTTTTTTACTATTAACCATTGCCTATCCAACGCCACGTGATTCTTACACCATGCTTGTCTTCACCACTTTTTTGCCATCACACACTGTCTATCCAATACACTTAATGACACGTATAAGAATATTTTTGTTTTTTATTAAACTACTAAATATATCTTTATTTTTTATAATTTATAAATATAAAAGATATATAAATAGATCTAAAAAATTAAAGAATACCTCTACAGGAAACAATCTATTTATAATTTTTCCTATTTATCTTTATTCTCTTTTTAACTTTAATTATAATAATAATTTAACATTTAATATAGGCAGTTCTATAAATATCTGCAGTTTTCTTAAAATCTTAATTTTTTTAAACTTGATTAATAATTTAAGACAGAGGGAGACGAAAACACTCGTTCAACTATAGCTAGACTTCTGCCGATCAAAAAAGAAAGACTGGCTAGATTTCTATTTTGATTCATTGAACTAGACAACCCCGCCAATTCCACATGTGCAAAATACGAAGTGACTTTGTGCGTGGCATGCGGAATCGGCAATCACATCTTAAAAGTATCCACATGCATTGTGCATTGGGTGATCAAGACTTTGCACAACTATATTTGGCTATATTTTGCTTTCATATTATCATCTCTCATGTTATTTTTTGGGTTGGGAATATACTGGTTAATCTTTCGGAATTCATTCTCTTTTCGATTTTAGGACATTAATTGATGCATCCATATGAATTCATTCCCTTACCGGTTTGCCATAGATATTTGTTTTGTGGCTTTGCTATTTTAGATCAAGTTCCTTGGAGGTGCTAGGACAGCGAATCAGAAGGGATAGAGAAAGCCACAATAGAATATTAACCTTGTCCGAGCAGCCGAAACCAAATATAGAGAGAATAAATAATTAAACCCCCAACCAAGCTCTCTCATTTATCTTTATTTCAAAGATAGGCAAAAAAAAATGGTGATTCCCTTAAGCTAATGCCCACATTCCTTTACTACTCGGTCAGCAACTTGACTGCATCATGTACGTTATGCATATTCTCCCCCTTAAGGGAGAAGTAATTGCATCTTCATACTCCATTTTCTGACAGGACCACCAGAAAGACAGATCTCTTCAGAACATACCACTGCAACTTTCTGCCCAATAAGAAGTTATTTGGCAATAATGGAAGATACTCTTTCAAGCATCGACAACTTGTTTAGCACAGATGAATCTCCCTGAAATCATTGCTTCTCCTGCTGCTTCATCTCTTTCAGCTCTAAGCAGTTATGCATCATTGTTCTATAAAATTCACAACTTCAGAGGATAACTAAAACTTCTTCAGGGTTTCAATGTGTTAAAACCTTTGTAGATAAATTCATGCATGTTTGAAGAGTTTCATGCTGAGCCAATGGAAATATACAGCCACCACAAGAACAGGAAGAGTCAGCGGCACCAAGAAACAGTAGTACCTATTATGGAAAATCCACAGATACAGAAAAGATTAGGAATTCATTTATGTTTCAAAGGCGGGCAACAAAGGTTATTCTTTTTCAAATTTTAGCTCAGTAAACACTAGACAAAAACTCATATATTCCTTTCATTTCATTAGATGTACTTCAACAGTGGAACTACCGAATCCCAATAGAATAAATAAAAGGTCACCTGTCATTCTGAACAGCTGATATTATTTGATTGCTAGATGGTGGAAGAAGCTTGGATAATATCGCTGAAAAGAGAAACAACAAAAAGGAAATAGAGCCACATAAAAGAAAAAAATATCCCCCAAGCACATTTGTCTTTGAATCAATAGGCTTTGATGTGGTTGAAACATTCACCATCTCAGACTACTCTATACAATACTGGAAAAAAAGAAATAATCACTCAATCAATACCCAAAGTAACAGTGATTGTTAAATTGCAAGTAAATGTACATTGGCAGCATGTTAGTCAAGTGGTTACAAAGGCAGGGTGGAGCAATCACAGATGTCCAGCACAGCAGTAACGCAGTTCAGGTTTGAAGTGATCAAATGTTTCAGGTAGAATATCCAAGTATATTTATGTATTATCACTAAAACTATTGATTATAATAATTTTATCTTTCTTTTAGCCTTATGTTGTTCTATGACAATCCAACAGTGTCCAACTCCAAAGTGTTTTAGAAAGAGGAACCCAGTAATATGCAAGGTTTGTGATCTTGTTATGACATTTCTATAAAATTAGAGTCTCAGACATCCAAGGAAGGAATAAAGCAGCATCAGCTCTCTAGCACCGCGAAAGGCGAAAGCTCTTAGGCGGCAACTGCGAATGTTATTGAGAAACAAGCGTTTGGATTATCATCAATGACTGACACATCTTTCTCAATTTAGGTATTATCTTAATAATTAGCAATAATAAAACTAGCAAAAAAGAGTTTGATCGTTGTAATTAGTCAGAAATCTCGTGTGGAAAGCGCAGCTCATCGCACCTCAAAAGATGCTGCTTTTGCACAAATACAGATATTCATCATTCTGTGACTACAACAATAACACGATAGTTCTGTCAAACAATTTGTGTACCAAATGGACAAGGTAAGTTTTCAGATAAGACAGAGACCTCTTACAAATTAAAAATAAGATGTTTCTGGAAAACAATACAAAGATACATACTTGGAGATTTGAGAAGTTGTCAATGTATAGCCTTACAAAGTTTTCCATCTTTTAATGATCAACAAGTAACAGAAAAATACACAGCTGACAAAGTGAACAGATGGATGAATTTGGATTTTAGGGACCCATTCATTCCTGAGGCACAAAATCAAGCCAAAGGAAGAGATGTTTAATCCCTAAACAAAAGCAAACGTTTAGACACTAATAATGCAGAAAACAAATACTGATATAATCATCCTTGACAGTGTAATCTTGCTGCTAAGTGCTAACATATTCAACCAAAAAACAAATTGGATAATACACAAAACAAACAAAGAAACACCAGTTAACTCTCTGGTATATAATCCTAGATTTAGTTTATGTAACGATGAGTTACTCGATTACTTATCATTTTTTAATTCAAAAAAGCACTGAAATAAAAGAAAAATTAGAAGTAGTGAAAACAGTACCGATCTACGCATAAAGCATCAGATGATGTTGATGAAGAAGAACAAGAAGAATGGAAAGATCGCAGATTTCGTTAATTAACAAAAATAACGTGAGAGTGTGAGTGGCGGAAGTATGCAGAGAATGGGATAGTTTTATAGGGAATGAGATTAGGGTTTCAGGGTATATTCATTTTTTTCCCAGAGGGTCTTATATTACGTTACAACGGGCTGGGCTTAACATGTCCAGGTTTTCTCGAGTCTAATCTTTTTCTTTCTGATGAAAAATAAATTTTTATAAAAAAAAGAACAACAAATAAAATTAACATCTCCCCCCCTTTGATGAGAACAAAGACAAACTAAAAAAGCTTACTCATTTTGAAACTCAACCGTCGGATCTTTCCAACTTTAAAATTCAGCCGTCAGATTTTGCATAAAAATTCCGTGTGAACATTGAATATGAGCCATTGGATGGAATGATTTTAAAGAATTGGATCTAATGATATCCGTCAAGATCATATTTGATCTAATTCTAGCCGTCGAGATGATTGGGGATTTAAGTGTAATATATCAAATATTTTAGGGGTTTAATTTAAGATAATTAAAAGTGATAGGGACCTAAAGTTGAAAATATATAAAACAAATCTAAACCCAAAAATATCTTTTCTCTCATTTCTTCGAGTTAGGTTAGAGAAAAAAAGGTTTATGTGTTTCCCCAATTCTGTAACTCTTCATATGCTTTGGCTCAATCGATTTTCGTAATCGAAGATGGTAATGTTGATTTACCAAGAAAAAATTAACGCATTTGATGAAGATGGTGGTTCAGAGATAATTTAATTTTGATAAAATTTTGATTTTCATTTTCTTCGATTAGGTATATGATTCTGAAATCCTAATTATTTGATTGTTACTTCAGTTATTCGAAATTAGTTCTTGATCAAATTGTTCGATTTATGTGGCAAATTCAAGGAAGATACTCTTACTAATCTCTCAACCGAAGATATTCTAATAGATTCTTACTCTATTTCTCTCGAAATCAGAATCTTCAAATCTGAAGGTATGTAAAACTTAAATAACAGTCAGTCCATTTGGTTACATATCAAATTTAAAGCTACTATGATTTACCAAGTTACTTTCTCTAGCGAATCAATTTCAATTTCGGCTCGCTGCTATATACTTTTATGTTAAATCACTTCTAATTTTGATATTCATCATGTTCATTGTACGTCTTCATACAATAAGATTAGTTTTTTGGTGGCATTTTGATTGGATCACTTGACGATCTATTACTGCAGAGTCCTTTTGGCATTGCTTTGGAGGTAACGGGTGAGTAACAGCGCTACAACGAATTTTTAGAAGTAGAAAAAGAAGAGCAGCCACCACAGCACCAGCAGTTGGTGCGACAATATATAACCATATAACCATAGATGTTCAAATCTCCATGCAACGATAGCTGGTCCAATTGGTCTTGCCGGATTTAGTGATCCCCCCGAAATAGGCCTGCGAACAATATATGCAACTTCACTTACTGTTGATCAATCGCGGTGATTGGTGCTGGATTCGGTGAGATGGAGTGTAAATACTCCAAATTCGGAGGAGCGTGTTGTTGTAATTTACAGTATAATGGTTCAGTTCTTGAGGCGCCAGATAACGGTGAATGAATTTGTTGTTTTGATTGTATTATTATGATGTGTGGTGTCTGTGAAATGAAAATGAGAATTGGTGTTTTATTGATGTTGTTGTTGTTGGTGCAGATGAGAAGGGCGAGGCAGATGATTTGCCGAAATTTCAAGAGTATTCATTTGTGCAACTTAGACTTGATACATGTTTTTCTGTAGATAATATTGTATCTGAACATGGAGAGAAAGCTCCTAATGTTTTTTATAAAGGAAAACTAGGGAATCATAGGACGGTTGCTGTTAAGCGATTTAATAGAATGGCTTGGCCTGATTCAAGACAATTCATGGTAATCTATTTCCATCTCTTTACTCTATAACGGTATACTATTAGATCATTGTCGAGGTTCTTTCTCATAGATATAGAAAAAAGTTTGATGTTTATCAGATTCTTTCAGTATTCTAATGAATACGGAGAGAAGTAATTTCTTGCGCTTTACAGGGTTTATCATTTATTCTCAATTATCACGTTTATCTATTTCATGTGGACATTTTCTCTCTTTTTCATAGCGAAAACTTTTAAATTCAGTACTTTAGTTTCACTTAGATTACCAATCTATCATCAATAGCAATTCTGATTTTTAAAGTACTTTTTTACATGATGGTTCTAGGTTGGTTGTTGCTTTATCTGAGCAAAACAAAGTTACAAGCTTTGAATTAAGGAGAGTTTACATACGCTTATACTTACAAATGAAGGGTTTTGAATAGCAAGAATAAATGATTGCTAATGGTAGCCTGCATCTATGTAAGTACATTTCAAATATAAGTACTTAAAATACAAATGTACATTATCTATTAAGCTTAGAACACAAGTGTACTTAGAATACACTCAGTTAATTGTTTTCCATTAGCTTTTATATATACTTACAAATGAGCTGGTGGTATTTGAAGAAAACAGGTGAAGGAATTGAGGTTGTTGAAGCGAGAAAAGAGGAAGAAGATGGAGCTGATGTTGTATTGATTTTAGGTGAATGGAGTTTACTCACGTTCATGAAGGATGGGTAGGTGCTGCTGTGAGTGTTTGACAAAAATAGAAGATGTTGTTACTGTGGCTGAGAAGAAACAAGCCTGCAGTGGAAGAACTGCTGCTGCTGTGAACTGATGATTGAATGAGTAATGGTGATTATTGTGAATTCAATGGGCTATGTGTGATGATGAATGAATTGCAGGGAAGGAGATATACAATGGTAAGTACACTCTCCGCAATAATTCTGGGATTTATCACTTGGTTTTGCCAAGTACTGTTTTGAATTTGGTATAAAATTTTGACTTTGATTGCTTACAAGGCAGATTTCAATAATATGGTTCATTTCAAGTAGCACCAATAGTCCTACATCCAGATTTGACCAGTCTACAAGTTGTGCTCTGACTTAGTTGATTACTGTGCAGTATTCATATGAAGAAACATATTCATAGTCCACCCTATTTGCAATATATTCAATGTGTTGATTCGCTTTTGTTTCCACCTGATTTGCAAATATATTCAATTCGTAGATTCACTTTTGTTGCCTCTCTGCACAAGTGAAAATTAAGTGTGAAAAACCAGTGTTGCCGACGTGCAACGCACGTGCACTCCACTTGTTTGTATAAACGGGATAGTCCACGATATGACTCTATCAAATACACCTCCCAGCCTTGGATAAGAATTTCTGCTTCCATGACGCCCAGCCACCGTTCCATTCTCCATAGAACCTTATTCCTGATTGTATTGTTTTCTAGAACCAATCAAATTGGAAGGCCAAGATGAGTTATATGAAGAGGGCAATTCCTATAGTCCATTATCGCAGTGAGGTTATCGGCATCTACAACAGCTCTAATACTGGATATTGAGCATTTGTCGAAGTTCAGCCTTAACCCCGTTATAGCTTTGAACACCGTCTGCGAATTGCAAATGAGACACATTATATCCTCCATTTTTCACTTGAAAGCCCACTAATGCACCACCAAACTTGCTGCTTTTTTTCAAGATCTTTGTGAAAACTTCAGCGACTATAATAAATAAAGAAGGTGAGAGTGAATCAGTTTGTCTAATCCTTTAAGGGCAACAGCAGTTGGAGTATACCAAAGAGCAAAGAGGAAATTTGTTTGCTCTTGAAAGAAAAAAAAACACAGCAAAAAAGTCGACTAAATATGATCTTACGCTCCTCTACACGAGCGTTTACCGACCAAATGCACTTTTACACGAGCGTTTCGACCAAATGCTCTTCTACACGAGCGTTTCAAAACCAAAAGCTCTCTTAGATGAGCGTTTGGACTAAAAGCTCTCTTAGAGGAGCGTCTCTAATAACAACGCTCTCCTAGATGAGCGCAACCAAACTTCAGCCGTTACAACGCTGTGACGTTTAACCCACACGCTCTTTTAATCCAGCGTTAGAGAAACGTTGTATTGAGAGAACGTTTCACAAAACGTTCTCCTACAAAACCGTTTTGTGTTTAGAACGTTCTCCTACAACAGCGTTTTGGTCCAGTTGCTCGACAAAAATTGGTCGAATACTGTTCAAAAACTGGACCAAATCGTATATACCCTCGCCCGTTGTGGCTCACAAAAGTGGATCAAAGAGTAAAATTGGTCTTTACTCTTTGGTCTACTCGACCGCTGCAGTTGCCCTAAAAGACCTGAATTTCTATATGGAGCTACTATTTACTTGAACAGAGAGGCTAGTGGATGAAATGCTCAACTCCTTACTACCAGAACGATGATTCTCTGGGATGTGTTAGAACCATGATTCTCTGGGATGTGTTAGATACAAGACCAACTTACATTGACGAAAGCTTTTTCCATAACAATTTTGCATAGAATTTTGGATCTTTTAGATTTTAATCTGGAGTCAATGCATTCCGACCAATAACAACTCCATCTAGGTTTTGCTTACCCTGCACAAAGACACCTTGGAAGTCTGAGATTAGAAATAGAATAATTTTCTTCGATATTTCTGCTAATACCTCCGAGATACTCTTATACGCTCCACCCACCAGACCAATAGGTCTGAAAACTTTAGGCGTGCATTAGTTCTCTATCTTCGGGTTAAAGGTGAAAAAACAAATATATTTGACACCCAAATCTGAAAATTTAATAACTACACACCGAGATCCCATGTGTTGGCATTTGGCAGATGTTTTCAGTTTTCAGTCAAAGTTAGATGGAAACAAGGAATAGATAACGAAATAAGGTGAAATATTACTGCAACGAGCCTCACAATCAAATTACAAGGACCACTAAGCTACATACTAATAATTTGTCAAATATTTCATCCCGTTTTCGTCCCCTACTCCTTCAGCATGATTTGTTTTTTCCCCAGCTCTTTCATGAGCAGAAGTGATATTCTTGATGATGGACGCATAAAGATCGAATTCTGCTTTCAGTTTTGCACAGCTTGCTTCAATCCACTTCTCTGCGAGGCTGGTAGAGACGCTCTCTTGGCTGTCCTTCTCATGTTCTTCAATAGCTGGCCGTATCTCGTTATACAACATGTCTAGTTCGGATGTCGCCTCTTTCTTCTTCTCCTACATAGCCACATAAAACAAGTGAAAAAATAAATCCAACATTAAACGTGATTTTTCAAGAGAAAATGTGATTCTTTTAAGAGCAGCTGCTGCATTTGAGCTCAATCTTAACATGGTAATGCAGATCAGGGTAGTCTGCATCCCATTCCATTAAGTCTATGGTATCTTTCCATTTGAACACAAAATAATTGGTTAACCTGAATTTAGTTATTTCCATAAGAACAATAAAAGAAATAGATCTAAATATCATTATCATACCAAAAACTCAAGTTGTGTTTCAGTTTCACTACAAACAGGTGAACACAGTCCAGCACAATATCAGATCCCCAAATACCAGAGAATGGCATTGATTCTTACCTCGCAGTCATTGATCTCGTGTCTTGCTTCCTTTGATGCTAAAAATTGAGCGACAAATGCTGCATCAACTTGTTTCTGGGCTAAATGTTTTGACTTGCCGTTAGCATCATTTGCTGATTTTTTGTTGGACATAGGGCTTCGCTGTATGTAATAGTTCCGACATGCACTATTACTTCGTATACGAGACACCATCGCATTTTTCTGTGCAAAAGCCTGATGAGCTCTAGTAGTATTTGTATCAGACTGATTTACTTTCATTTCCTCGCTTACTTCAATCTTCCCCTCATTCATTACCACACCCTCCATTGGAATTGAATCAAGTGGCTCTATAACAAGCGCTGAGGACTGTGAACTAAACACAGGTTCAGCTATGGCATTCGTTTTCAAAGAATGGTCGTGTTTTATTATCATGGTACTAGATTCAACTTTTGAGGAGTCTGTACTTGCATTAAGGATCTTAGGGCCTTCCTCCTCTGAATCGTACAAAGGGATATTCTCCACCGAGTATCTGGCAAAGTTAAAAACAGGTCAACATATTGAAACAATATGTATTTGAAGAGTAAAGTTATTGCTCATTGCTTACACCCAGTAAAATTGAAAAACAATTTGGGGATAAGATCCCTGTCCAGTAAGTAATTTGGATAAAGATGCATAAGATTAGGAACTTTTATGATGGGAAAAGGCATCAAGGGGTTTTATTATGATACAACTGCATTCAACAAGATATGGTTCCTTATTGTCTTTGGTCTATGACACCCCTAGGCAAAGCAAAAATTGAAATATAAAGCAACATCAAAGACAAATCATTTTCCAAGGATTTCCGACTAGAAACTCAACCTAAAAGGCACAGCGGATAACTTGTATCAGTTATATGTTGTGCCATGACAGACTGTATGTCAGAGTTACTAGATCAAAATATCACACTATCACTACCTAAGGTCCTAAGCAGCCGAGCACATTACAAGAGTGGAATGGTAATTCAAACCACTCACTGTATAAAAACTGATGCTGACTAGCCTACCAGGATACACAGCTAGGCAATATTAAAGAGCAATAATAAGTCTATGGTATCATATGGAGAACAAGATCAGTGGTTTCATGTGTTCTCAAAGCTATACAGATACAAAAGCTTAACTGTGCACATGTTACCAATTGGGAACGGTTCGAAAATTAAAGTTGCAAATGCAATTAGTAGCATGCATTAACATGGCCAGCTACGCAATTCAACTTACCTTTCATCATCATCTTCCCACAGATATGTGTCCTCCTGCAGAAAGGGTCCCAACAAATTTAGTATAAACGAATTGGCTAAAGAAACATGACAGCTACATCATCAGGTAAACGGTGTGAATTAAACACTTAGAGCTGAAGCCCGCTTTCTAGCTAAATACTTGATTGCTTAAATGTGATTACTGAAACTAGTTTGGGAAAGATAAAAGTAAAACTTATTTGTCTTTAACAAAGTTTGAATAAAAAACTAAGAGCCACTGCCTAATCTCAAATTCAGAAATTGAAGACCACAAAACATGCCACAAGAATTCATTTTGTTCGTTAAACTTTTAAATAGGCATGGGAGCCTCAAGCATTGCACCAATTCTTCATAGGCTCGTGATTTTATTTTTTATTTTAAATATAGACTCGTATTATATATGTGCTTCACACAAGATTTACGACGGCCATGGCTGGTCTACTTTCGTACTAATATTTCACCACAAATCCTAAGTATAATAATAATACAGTTTTAATTATTAGATGTCATTTTGATTTGGTATCGAATTTAATGAATGGTTATGCTCTTTGACTCTTTCAGACTGGTATTTCACGCTTTGAAAAAGTTAACACCACACAGTGTAACAACCACGAAAACTAGTTGATACCAATAGTTGGTGTGAAAACGTGAAAACATGAAAACTTTCCCATAATACCATTCAATCAAGACTTCACTAGTTTCAGCTTTTGGGCAAGTGGTTTACTATAGTGATGCTTATTTAAATGATGAAACTACTAGAGATCCGAAATGCAAATTCAAACTGTTCCAACAAAAGTGCAGAAAGTGAAATGGAGAAGTAAACAAAATTATCCAGATTAAGGAAAGGCAGAAAAATTCCCAAGAGATTTAGAAAAATACAGACAAATTAAAACTGTACTCCAATAACAAACTTTAAACTCTTTCATGCTACAACTAGGAATTAGCCAATTAATACAAACAGATGGGATTGCAGTTGGTGCCGGTTGTGAAAATGGTTATCCTGATTTAGTAGATTATCAGTTCATGTTGCTCAAATTACTTTTACTTCTAGTAAGGAAACAAGAAGAATTTATGATTTTAATGGTTTTTTTCATTAATACCCTTATGTGCAACAATGTAACAAAAGCTAAAAAACTTGGAAGTGGTATATCTCTCAAACAAAAGAACCGATATTTGTCAATTTTAGATCGCTGGAGAACTTTTTAAAAGACATGCAACGAGTATAAACATGACTATCAAATTATTCACATTTACCAGAGTAAGATTTAACGACACTAATTATTAAAAAGGATAAAATATAAAAAGGAAATGATCTATTATTTTGGGAAGGAGGGAGCTTAGTCACCAGGAGCGGGAGCGGGAGCGGGAGCGAGATCGAGATTTGTATAATTTTCAAAAATGAAATTCAGGGAGCGAGTCAGGAGCGTAAATAAATCTCATAGATATATTAGTTGTACCGTTAATTTCATAATAAAATAAAACAAAAAACATTTAGAGAATCTTGATAAAATGCCTATTGAAGAGTGATTGAGGTATTGAAGAGTGCATGAGTTGTATATAGATTTACATTGATGTCTTTAGAACTTCTAGATCAGAAACAAAAAAAGATTAGATGTCTCTAGAACTTCAAAAGTGATAAACAAAAGTCAAATTCTATTAACAAGAAACACTGATGCAAAACTTGGAACTTGTAGTTTAAACTTGGAAATTGGGTGGGTATTAAGTGAAACCCCCCTTCCATGTTAGGAGCGTTTCTCCCTTGTTAGGAGCGCGCTCCCATCATGAATTTCACTGAGGAACGCAAATTCGCTCGTGATGCCCTTCCACGAATCTGGTGACTACGGGAGGGAGTGGTATTTATAACTCTAAACAAATGGTAAATTGGCAAAAATTTAACTAATCTTCCTGGAACCTATTTGCAGTCTTCTTTTTGTTACATTTGAAAGCCTACACGTACTAATGAGAGGGTTCTTTCTATGTGAAGTGGGTAGGGTTAAGTACAGATGCTCCTACACCACATGGGTCGACAATTGCCACTAGGATCTAAATATCCGTACGGACATTAAAAATATTCAAACCAATTCGCCCATCTCACATTAGAGATATCCAATCTTTCTAACTATAAAATTCCGCACTTCGTGGTTATATTTTCAGTAGAACATCTATGATTTATCCAACAGTTCTCATGCATAAAAAGTTTTGTGTGTGCATACTGACAGGTAAGAAATTACCTGAAACCCACGAGATTTTGCCCCAAGAAATCCCGAACAACTAGCTGCACCACATAGGCAGCGAACTTTAGCGCCTCCAAACCATTCAAAGTTATAATCATATGACAGCTCGGCTCCAACAGGAATATCTTGTTTGGAGAATATCCCAACTCTTACTTCCCCTAACACTGTCCATTTTCTAGTTTCACAATTCGGCTGGCTGCATTCTTCAAAAAAGTCAGAATAAGATGTTGAATAAGCAAAAGATCAACTAAGAACATTTCTCACAAAGATTTAGAGTTTTCCAATTAAAAAAAAAGTAAAAAAGTAAAAAAGTAAAAAACAGAACTAGGCAATCAAATGGCATGTCTTAAAGGTTGTGTTTTCTAAATACCAGGCATAGGCTGCTTACCATGAATGGTTTATAAACCTAGCGAAGCTTCCCTTTCTAGTGGCATCAATTGATTCATAGGCATTTAAAGTTATTATAAATGCATCTTTGAGGCCTGAGAATTCCATTCAAGAAAATTAAAGTCAGGTCCAAAGAAAAATGACCCTACTGATTAATACTCAGGTACGCAAATTACCTTGAAGTTCATACGTATGAGACCTTCGTCTTGCTTCTTTTCGAGAGATTACCTCTCCACAGTATTCTATGATAAACTGTCCTTCCTGGTTATTGAAAATGCAAATTTGTGACAAATGGTAAAACTGCCATGTTCTTCAAACAAGTAATCCATGACAATTAATGACAAGAGACTTCCAACTAGGCTACATGACAGATGGAAAACACGCAGAACGCGCATGCTGTCTGCTAGTTGAAACAAGAGATATGCATAGAAAAAACCAAGTGAATCCATGGTGATTCATGAAAAGTGACTTCCAACTATACACACGCAGAATGCCCAAGTTGTCTGCCAGTTTAAACAGGCGAAAGGCATACGAATAACCAAGTGACAAAAAAGAAGAAGCAAAATTTGAATGCAATTGCAACAAATCCAAGATGGTGAACAAAAGCTCATAAAATAGTTGCATCACTAGAAGTCGGATCAGATTTTACCTTAATATTCTCGTCAGCAAAAAAACCCCACCCACGGCCTTCAGTTTTGAACAGCTTCGATTTAGCATATTCGCTTTTCTGAAATTTCTGCAAACACTCAACCACAAGGGAAAATTCAAAATGGAAACAACAACAAAAGCTAAGTGGATATTATAAAAGATGAAAAAAATAGCAAACACTAACCCCTTATATTATTAAGCCAAAGAATACCGCGGTTTTAAACACTAATGATAAGAAATTACATTCGACCTTAGAAGGCATAACCTTCAGGGAGGGGGCCTTGAAAAATCATAATTTGGTTAATACCTGATTTGGTGCATCTTTTGTATTTTTCACCAAGAAAAATCATAATAAAAATTCTCTCGAAAACTTTCAAAGGGTTTTAAGTGAATCTAGATTGCCTTGTAAAAAAGAAATTACATATATTTCTTGCATCCTCACTTGCAAATGTAAGCAAAACTACAAATAACCTGATGCTGGCTGCTTACCTGATTCTTGCAATAAGTACCACAAGGGCAATACCCAGGTGTGCATTCAGTACTAGTTAGTACATTCAAGCACCTCTCTCCACATGCAGTATCAGGATCATCAGCGTTATATTTGCAGATGCATGTTGCAATATCTTCCTCTTTCTGCTTCTTGTGCCTAGCAAATGAAAGACGCGCATATAAAAAAACAAAAAAAAAACTTGATTATTCGTTCAATGTCGTAGTGATACTCAGATATTATGAGATATACATCTAAGCTCTATCAACGGAAAGGGGAAAAGAAAAAAAAAACCTTACTTTCGATACAAGAAATCGTTTTGTTCAATATGAATGTATTGAGGAGGTAGCAATCCTTCTGCTTGTTCTTCCTCCATTACAAAACCCTAAATTGTCTCGAAATAATATCAAGTAAAGAAAAAAAAAAAAAAAAGTAATTTGCTGCCCGCCCACACTATAATCAAAATTATAGGGTTTCCAAATTTAGATATGGAGATGAGATGTCTATCTGTAGTTTGTAGTAACAAATTTGAACGATAATTTTCTTCTGCCGTGATGCCCTGTTTTAAACAAGTTCTCAAATACCCCTGTAAGAAAATATTAAATTTATCTTACACCCCTGGAAAATCTAAACTTTTTCTAGAGAGACGTTAAGTAGAACCCCAAAAGGCCCAACCAAATCTCTCCGACTCTCTCAACTGGCTCTCCCCTCTCTCCAGCGACGATTTTGCTTAAACTCAATTTGTTTTGATTCAGTGTGATATTAAGGGTTTATTGAATTGTATCCTTCATACAAAAAAAAATATATTTTTTAATGGAGCCTGTAAATTTAGTGGTCGATAAACTGAAGGGTTTTGCAAAATCAAGTGAAGGTTTCTTGACGGGCATTCTCCATTGGCATGACAAGCCTAAAAGTCGCAGTCCGGTAACATCTTCCTCTATCTCTCTGTACTTCTCTTAACTAAGGTCACGATTTACTGTTCTATAGAAATAAGAAATGATTGATAAAAACAAGATTAGGATAAATGACTAGTTTTTGTTAAGTTGTCATTAGATGGGAAAGTGGAGTGAATGTTTTGTTAGATGTCTCTAATTGTGGAATTATAGGTAATATCCTGTAATGTGATTGTGCCTAAATACTAGTTAATCGTTATATATACTCCCAGTCATTGAAATCCATGCCCTTGTACTACTGTTCTTACTCTCTTTTAAGGAAAAAAACAATCTATCAGTGTATTGTTATCAAAAAGTTCATACTTTGGCAGTACATTTAAAGTGATGAGACAGCTGACCATCTCTTGCTCCATCAGTCATTTTGTCTCACTGGTTTGGAGAACCATGGTTCCCTCTCGTCTTTTTTGGTGCTTTTCTTTTCCTTGGGCCTTCTCTTTGCACTGTATTCCCTTAAAGAAGTTTTAAACCTTATTCCAGCTGCAATATTCTGGTGCGCATGTGCGATATTCCAAAACTGAGAATGTGAAGACCTTGATTCATTTCTGGGCATCAAACTTTTCTGTGCCGTTCTACTAGAGCCTAGCACATGTGCAATACTCGTGGGATAGTCTTTGTCTACCTCCTTAAAAATTTATTTTACATTGTAAGGCTTGCTCTTTTTTCTTTTGCCGTACATGCTTTGTGGTTTCTGTTTTGACTCCATGCTAAAACAGTACTTGTACATCAACATTTTGCTTCATCAATACGATTAATTTTCTGCTTGCCTTCAAGAAAATTTTGTTAACAACAAATTCCTTTGGAGATTTATGTATTACTTTTTTGAATTTTTTCATTGTTTTCAGATTGAAATCTTGAAACGTTTGCAGAGAGAAGCATTTTCGGATCTTATGAAACTGAGAGATAGACAGGATAAAGTTGAACGAGTCCTTTCTTTTTATAAAGCTACCAAGGGCCAAGAAGTCAACACTCGTGTAAGAGGAGAGGTAGATGTAGTGGGGCTGTTACTATTTTTGGAAAATGCAGACCAACAAACCTGTGATACACTTTATAAAGCAGGAATGCAGACAGGAATTGGTTCTAGGTTTACTTTTGAAACAATCGTCAGGGAAAAGGATGCACTTATGGTAGAGTTCACGGCAACTCAGAATGGCTATAGTGGTGATGCTGTTGGGAGCCCACTTTCACTTTCAAAAGTCATGTATTCAGCAAATGTTAGTGATTGGTTATCGGCAATTGTAATTCCAGCGGGAGCGCAGTGCAAAGATATTGCATCTGCTTCAAATGTCTTGCAGCAGGTATGTATGGCCTTGTTCGCTACTCAAGTTTAAAAAGACCTACTCAAGGTTTGTCCTAGTCTTAGTTTTGACTCTTGAGGGATGAGGTATTGTGAATCAGTACATGGCTCATGTTGCTCAGTTGTTTGTAGTTCATGATTAAATCAATTACCCTAGTCAAAAGATATTTTAGGTCCAAAATGAACTTGTCTAGATAATTTTGGTGATTTGATTTTTGACCAAGAGAATACATGACTTTAGAGGTCCACATATAGACGATCTAATGGATGATTTTTGGCGAGTGTGTTCTCCATGATACAAGTTTAATGACTTCAATCTCATATGGAAATCATCTACATCTGAAACTTATAACCTCTTATCATATGCATGTGTACACCTACAGTTGTAGAGGACGCTTGATCAGCAGACTTAATTGGCTAGAAATTTTAGGAATTGGCGATTTCTTACTTCTAATGAGGATATTTACACAATGAGTAGTTCATCCTCACCTAAAGTTAGCCCTAAGATGGTTTCCATCTGGGACCTAGAAATTTATTAGCTTTGTTAAATAAGCTTGGTTGAGAATCAGAACTCATTTTCTTTTGACATATTAGAAGAGTTGAGCGGATGAATTGCATGTTGTATTTTCTGGGCTAGAAGGTCTTCTCGAGGTTAAGTTGGATAGAACTGAAATGATGATGACTATGTCCACCATGTTGAGGTCAAAGATTTTGTTTAGAATTTAAGTTCACCCCAATGGTGATATGACATTTATCCGCCTCTCTCTAAAATTGGAGACATTTCCTTTCCATGCTTCTTAATATGTTCTTGTTTAATCATTGACTGATAGGCGCCTTCATTGGCAGGAACGGGGCCTAACAGATTTTTCTTTCTTCGGGTCACCAAATACGAGTCACCTTCATAATGTAAGTGCTGGTGCTGGTGCTATTGCGAAGAGGTCAAACATCACTGTGACACTGGCTGGGTTCGTTTCTAGTGGAATGCAGCAGGAGCAGCTAAATTCTGTGGGTATTAAGCGTTGCTTCAGTACTTTGGGGCAGGTTTTGTGTCAAATAACGAAGGGAACAAAGCTCACTCTAATTGGTATTCACAATAAACTTATCAGACCAAGTCAACAACAAGATATTCAGCTAAGCACATTTACAGTTCCATTTGGTGGTTTGAGAAATACAAACATGGGCCCAACTTATGCCTCAACTTCATCTCCTTTGGCTGACAACTTGACAAGGAACGCTAATGTAGAAGAAGAGCTAGAGATGAATAATTCTGGTGGTGGATCAATTGCAGTCATGGTAGACTCGGAACTTGATGAGAGCACAAGAATTGGAAGTTGGTTTGAGATGCAAAACTCAAGTCCAGCGCATTTGAGATGGGGTGTTACAATGTTTGATAACCTTGGAGCAGAAGATGATGAATTATCAGTAGGGTGGGGACTGGGTGTCGGCGGAAGTGGAAACATTGGATCCAAAAAAAGGCTAGGAGGAGATTTGTCCTCTGCATGGGATCATCATTTTCAGGTGGAAGCTTTCTTGAAGATGAATATGGCCGTTGGGGGTAATAAGAAATTCAGCTTGCAGCCTGGTCTTGTTTATGTGATGGATGGGACGACTCGTCTTCCTGCCTTGATGCTACGGTCGAATTGGTCCCTGTGAATATGAATATCTATAGACTCCGTAGATCCAGTAGTAGTGTTCTTACTTCTTATTAAAACTGCTTTGTAAAGCCAGAAAAATAATAAAAGATTGAAGAGTGCTTTAAGACTCAGCTTACCAGTGCTATCAAGTTTCTCTATATAAATTCTAAGATTCTGAACCACTATAAACTTTATCTGAGAGAATGAAAGAAAGCACTAGAAAGACTTAACTGGAATTGTCACCACTTTTTACTGTCCAACTACAAGTACTCTATCTGGGTATGTTCGAACGAGTTTGATACAAGTACGTGTGACCTATTATTATGTAGCAATCTTCTTTTCATTTTTACTGCAAAATTCTTGGTAAATCCTTTATATTAAACTACTATTCACGACCAATATACACTAAATTGCTTCCATCTTACCCAATTCCAGATGATCATAACGCGTACTGATAATGTGTTCTTTCAATCATGGATCACTAACACGACTTGAGTATGGTCTGTACTTGACATTCTTTATGTTCATTATTATGGAGTTAGTGGTACAACACTAACAATTGTGTATTCTTACACAAATTATAATGCAAAATGAGAGAAGAATATGTAATCAAGTTTCTCACTATATAAATAGGCTTGGAAGACTCTTCTCATTGTATGTTTTCTACAAACTGCAACTTACTAGACACTTCTTCTTTCTTCTTTGCTTCCGTTGTTCAACATGACAAGGCTATCAGCTTGTCCAGTTTATGTTTTAAACTTCGTTTTTGTAACCAATGCTGTATTAGCGGAGTACGAGCCATACAACCTAATTACAGAGGAACTCCATACAAGAAACCAATTGCAGAGATTATCGCTGAGGTATATCCTCCAAAACAAGAATATAAATACGCTTATCCACCCCTACCAGCTTACGTAGTTTCTAAATATATTTATTTATTACTATCACCACCTGTTTACGTCGTTCCTAAATTGATTTACGTCGCACCTAAACTTGTTTACGACGCAGCTTCCAGATATGTTTACTCATATTAGGCTGCGTCGCTCCCGAATATGTCTACTCGTCACTTCCACCGCCATCTTGTATGGCCCCTAAGTATGTCTACTCATCACCAGCACCACCGGCTTACTTTGCTCTTAAGCCAACTTACATCGCACGACTCACATCCAAATATGTCTACTCGTCACCACCACCACCAGTTTATGTTGCTCTCAAATAAGTCTACTCGTCATCAGCGCCACCAAGTTACGTAGCCCCTAACCACCACCAGTTTACATCGCTGATAAGTACATAAATTACATTTTTTAGTGTTAAATCTATGTTTATATTTGTTTAATTCTCACATATTACCTTGTATTATGTTAGTATTTTAGTTTATGTCTTTTGTTAGGTGAATCATCCAAAAAGAAGCTACAAGATGCTAGAATGAGCAAGAAGGTGAAGTACTACAAGTCTACAAGTGAAGAAGGATTAAACACCAATTGAAAATCGTTCCAGCCCAGAAGTTCTTATCATGATCTTGTAAAGAGC
Source organism: Papaver californicum (assembly GCA_023531435.1). Classification (NCBI taxonomy): domain Eukaryota; kingdom Viridiplantae; phylum Streptophyta; class Magnoliopsida; order Ranunculales; family Papaveraceae; genus Papaver; species Papaver californicum. Next base: position 698,217 of record JAJJMC010012982.1, read on the forward strand.
AAAAAGACGAAGCCAACGGCAATGTAGTTAATATTGGTCGTACCGGCCGATAATATCGGCACTTATCGTGTATCGGCCTTTAGCCTACACAATACGCAAAATATTGGTGATACATGAACATTCTGATCATATCGGTTGTATCGGACCAATAATATCGGTAAGGACACAAATATATTTATTAACAAAAAATTTAAAAATTTATTCGCATACAAATTATATGTCTGGGGATGTTAGGTTACCAAGTGATACTAGTTTAATCGATATTTTTACATTATAAATGCTTTTCATTAAAGCTTTGAGTAACATAATGCACATCAAGAATATAAAGCATAACGTAGTTAAGCGGCTGGGATTTCGTTTGGGGAAAGACAAAGAGCGGATGAGATGGGTTCTTATGAGATATAAAGAGTGGTCAGGATTATAGGATCCGTTTTTAGGTGCAGATAAAGGGCGGTATGGATTTAAAGTTATAAAGAACTGTCAGGATTTCATTTGGGGATGTATAAAGAGCGGTTTGAATGTGTTTTGAGGGGGATAAAGAAAGGATAGGATTTTCTGGGGGATGTGCAAAGAGTGGTCAGGATTTTAAGATAATTTTTAGAGCGATTCGGATTTCCTGCTATGCCGGTTATGCCAAACTCAGTATCACGAACCCATTATCCCCTCTCCCGTTACAAACCCATTATCTCCTCTTCCGTCAAACTTAATCCCCTTTTCCGCTTAAAAAACAAATTGGGGATTCTCTTCTGATGGTTCTCCCCCAATAACGACGGGTATATCTTCTTTTTCTTCTAATTTGTGTCATTCAATCCCTTTGTAGTTGAAGAGTATGTATTCTTTTTCTTCTCTATTTTCCTCCTTTTATTTTTCTCATCTGAAGAGCTATTAATCCTTCCTTATCGAGAAAAAGATAATGATTTCTAACTGATTTTGTTGATTTTCTTAAGTTTTGACTCGGTGGGTAATTGCAGACATATATGGTCAAGGAATTATGGAGGATCGTGGTGTAATCTAAATTTTTGATTTTGGTCATTGATTGAACTGCAGGCTGATTTTGATGAAGAATTGAGTTAGAAATTACAAACCCAAGTTAAGTTTATTTGGATTTCTTTTTGTTCAAGGTTCCGACTTTAGGATTGAACTGCCTTCCGCCTATTACATGTGTTAGTGATGAAGTTTTAAGTATAGTTTTATATACAAAAAAAAATTTGACCCAAAATTTTCTCTTGGTGGGTAATTGCACACATATATGGTCAAGCTAATGAATAGTATGGGGTTACTGAATCAGGGGAAAGTGAAAAGTTTTGGTGTTATTAGAAAGTAGTGTTCTGAGAGAGAGATACGAAATTGGTAAAGTTTATTCTTCTGATCTCTTAAAAAAAGTGATTTTTAGATTTGATTGATGTAATTAATAGGGTTTGATCTTCTGATTCAATTTTAACATTAATTTTTTGATTCTAATGGTTGTATTCGATTTTCACTTAGGGTTCTATCTTGATTTTTACTGATTTAATTTCAGGTATGATTATTATTGTATTTTACTGATTCTAATGGTTTGATTGGATTTTCAGGAAGAGGATTACAAAATGGTATTAACAGACATTCTAAACGTGGAAAGAAACAAGAATACGACAACTGCTGGAGAGACATTTGGTGAATATTCCTTCCTTGTGTTTCTGTCGATTTGTTTTATTTTTTAGGTTTTACATTCCATATCAATTTTCTTTCCAACTATTTTGTTTTGTCTAATGCCGCAGTAACAAATAGCAATTAGAATCATTACTCTTGTCTTAGCTCTGTGATATTTGCTTATAAATTTATTTTACAACCTGACATGTCGACTGACTTATCTCCTAGGGGACGGTAACATTTAAACCATGGTCCAAATGATGTTTCTGTTAACGAGCATTGCAATATTGAAAAACATATATAGTCGCATTAATATTATTATTCCTACATTGTAAGGTTTGGATACTAACTAATATTGGGATTTCGATATATAATTGTTTTATCTTTTTGTTTGTATTAATAAGCATTCCAGTTCATGATTGTTTCATGTTATATCAAGAGTTAACTCATGGGGACGATATTGTGTTGTGCGGGTTGAATTCATTTGTTCTGATGTTGAAAGATGCCTAAGGTCCAGATGATGTTAATATGCATATTCATTATAGGTTTCTTCTTTTCCCGACTTTAACTTCTTGATTTATTATGTTTCGTAGTTTAACTTTGGAAATATTAGTTTTTATATTGCATTTTTTAGCTGCAGCATTTTTATTGACTTTATATTTTTGTTGAAAACTATAAAAGCTAATTATGTAATCATAAAAATTACAATAAAAACGTAGATTATATGATATTATTTACATGTTTCCTTTATGAATGTGCTTTCATATCCTTCACTCACAGGGTAACTAAATAATTGATTACAAATTGCTTAGATTTTTTTGTTTGGTGTACCATATATTCTATTACGTATCAATTTTCCATATTTTAGCTTTTATTTTCATTTGATGTACGATTTATCTTGATATTTTACTCATTGTGTAGCGTCTAATGTTACCGAGAGATATCAAGGAGCCAAAAGTTAATCATCTCAGAGATGTAAATATACGTTACAGAGCCATCAACTAACAGTTGAGCATGCAGTAAGTCTAATATTTTTCTTTTAGGGTGGATGGTTGGTTTACCTATACCAAAATGTACTCATGTTTTCTGTTCGCTTTGCAGGCAGAAGCTTTAGAAGAAAATAACATGCGATATTTTCTAGCTCTGAGAGAGCAGGCAGAGAGAAATTTAACAATTTCAAGAATTTTTTATAACCATTGACTTTGAGTAAATATGTTACTTAGTCTCCTAGATCTAATTTTGAACTTTGATTGCAGAGTTTCTGAGAAAATCCAGATACAGAAGTCAGAAGGTGGCCAACTTGGAAAAAGACAAGTGAACTTGCGAGAATTGCTTTCAACATTGCAGTATGTTTGTGGTGTGGATTATATAGGTATAGGCGCTCTTATTTAGTATTCCTTCTTTTGCTTACTTATTGCTCTTTTAGGAAAATTCCTGGTCCAGAAAGTGATTGGCATCCAGCTTCATTGACAGAAGTGATAACAACTATTATTTTTTAGAAAGGGGGATGATTGAAGGGGATGCATACCATACTTGTAGACTCTTTTCATGTTTCACTGCATTAGTTGGTGTGAGTATCAAGAGCTAAATATCAAGCTAATTGATGAAACTGGAGAAGGCAAACGCACAAGTTGATAAGAGTCATTCACGGTATCCACGCTGAATAAGGCATCCTTCGCAATTGTAAAACGTAGACAGGTTTCAACTAAATTAGCGAGAGGTGAACAACAGGTGCAACTTTGTAAGGTTGTTTATGTAAAAAAAATTGAAGTTCTTGGGTACTCTAACACGTGCCACAAGTTTTTTTTTGTTTTTTTAATGCTGCTGCACTTTTAAATCAAACACAGGATATTTTAACGGTTATACCTATTATTGGCAAATCTTCATGAGATCTATATTCCTTCCTAACAAGGAAGTTGGTAACAACATAGATGAGCACTTCAGTAGGGACCCTGATTCTTCTTGAGCTCTCTCTAAAGCCATCATACAGAGGTTACATGATTTACTGAGTAGAATGCAAGTGGGAGAAGTAGTTTTCCCATGCTCTTTCTCTTCCTCAAGTCACAGGTAAGGAATATATATACTTCAGAATTTTATATTTTGTTTCTTGAACAATTCATAAACGGTATATGTGCATCATTAAATCAAGTTAAACAATTAAATATGTAGTGAAAAGACTACGTGTTTAAGGAAACCTATAGCAATTTCACTAAGAAATTAAACTTAGCTAATTGTCAGATCCAAATTAAAATTTATTAGTATGGGAGAGGAGCTCAATAAAAGATCGACCATGAACCTAAGTTGTATATATATAATTGTAAACCCATATACTTATTTGACCAGAATCTTTAAAAAAATACAATATAGAAAACACAACTACATGTAGTACAATAATGAAAAAGTTAAAAAGAGTATGAACCAAACTGTGAGATCTGAAAATTGGGTTATGAGAAATAGGTTGGTTTCATATGAAAAGCCAAAGAGACTGTGTTTGTATTTTGTGAAGAGACAGTGTTCGTGTGTGAAAAGAGCGAGGGAGTAGGTAGTTGGTAACAGTGATATGATGATGGTATATGTATACTGCTAAGATGGTGTTGCAGAAGTTGCAGTGAACATAACAAACATGCCCAGATGGAAGATCGAGTGACGATGATGACCGTTGTGACATGTTTTTGATACAAATCATCTAATTTCTTATGGGTTGGTAACTACAGGGGTTGGTCCGTGTCCGGTGATGCTCCGTTGCATAATCATCATCAAGGTAAGCAACCAACATTATTTATATTTCCTACAAGTGATATATATCAATATGATTATTTTCATTCTTCATTTCCATGGGTATGGTGTAATTGTTTGTCTCTCTTATTTTAAATGATTGTGCAAAAATAACTCCTCTGGGATGATAGAGAGTAATGGTTATGAATTAGACCTCATCAACAAAAATTACGACATCATTCGTCAGGTTTTCGGAGCAGCAGAATAGAGTGTTTATTCCTCTAGACTATGTTGTGTAGCAGGAGAGCCATTTTTATACTCCCTACGTCCCACTAATAGATGACCTATTCCTTTTTAAATTTTGTCCTACTAATATGTGACATATATCATTAAACAAAGGTATATTTCTAAAACTACCATTTTAATTGATTATTGTTAGTATAAGAAATATGTATAATTTGATAGCCATGTTTATATTCGTTACTTAGGTGTTTTAAAATGCTTTTCAATGGTATAAAGTTTACGAATATCTGTGGTATAGTTTACTAATCATTATCCATACGGGTATAATTGGAAAAAAAAATACTTAAAAATACTCATATCTCCTTATTGCCTTGAGAATTGTGCAATCTTGAACTAGGTCATCTATTAGTGAGAAGGAGGAAGTATCTTTTTGCTTTAGGAATTTGGTCACTTTGTTATCTGTCGTTAGTGCGTTGTTTATTTGTGTCTTTGTAGGACTGGTTTTCTGTATTTACCTTTTTAAATATTTTTGGCGAAGGTGACCACAAACTTTTTACCTCTTTTTATATTTGTAGGGCGAGATGAAAATCTTCGAATACATGTTAACGTTAGTTGCATATCATTTTGAGTAACGACATAGCCTATTAATTATAATAAATGTCCAGTAAAAAGTATAGGTTCATGAATTATCACAAGAGAGTTTAACTCACGGTTCGATGAAAAACAGAAGAGATCATCATTTAACTTAACTCTGAAGATGCATTTTTCGTGCTATGAAACATACATTTTTTTGTAACTTACTATTCGAGGTAAAATCATATTAAATCATCATTTAATTTAACTCTAAAGATACATTTTCACCTACCTTAGGTTTTCTTAAGTCTTTTGTTGGAGAGTAGACTAAATCATCTAGAGAATTTAATTTGTGTTTAATTTGAGTAAAAGAGTATATCCCACTCCAAAGTAAGGAAATTGGAAATTTGATATAGTTTTTTAAATGCGCGATTTTGATGGGTTTTTACGGTTAGACGTCAATCAAAATAATAAAATTTCCATTATATCCATGATGATGATGAGTAAGTTCTGCAACTTACCGTAGAAGCAATTAGATAACAATCTACTCAACCATAAGCCCACCAAAGTGAGAGGATGTAAGAAAAAGATGCAATTAGATAACAATTTACTCACCCAAAAGCCCACCATAGTGAGAGGATGTAAAAACAGAAGATGATGATTATGATAAGGGACGGTTATGTACAATACTACGGGTAGACATGCACGCATATAATGAAACACGCCATTTTCAGTATCAACATAAAATAATTGGGTTGTCAGATTGAATACCAATTGACATGGTAAGTTGATCATGGTTACTTACCCAGTTGTTTACTTGATCATGTTTTCATGGTATTTCAGAGAAATCATCAATATTATTGTTCCAGTATGGTTGTCTAACTTAAATGAGTTAAGAATCCTCTTAACTTAGATGAAATAAGAATCTCCCGTAGATGACTTTTGAGAACAGGGGGACAGTTGGTTTGATATTATTAGTTCAACTTTTGTATTTATTTTTATGGTTTTATTTGATAAAATCAGTCTTTTAACCTTGATGAATCCTATATGATGGATCAAAAATTTGAGTTTCTTTATCTCCTTGCAATATGAAACTCTCTAATGTATAAAGAGAAATCACGAACCTTATAAAAAGGAAAATACAAACAATTTATGGGACAAACCAAGAGTATGTTTAAAAGGTAAAAGTGCCCGAAGCCATTCAATTTTACATCCCAAAGAACGTGTCGTTATGTTCGTAATAAGCAAGTAATAACTATAAAAATATGAGAAATATCATGATTTTCCAGTATATAAAGCTATCTTGATAATCAATGCTCTTATCAAAAGTAGGAGATCATATGGAATAAGTTAATAAGGTCACATTAAGATATGATTTCCATTATAAGTTCTAGCATTATTTGGTCTAGTTGATTTATCGTAAGTTCTAACATTGTTTCCGTTTCGTGAATGAGCCGAAAAAGAGTCGTTAAGAGATAAATTCTACGTGACGTCTACTCAACAACTTAGTTTGGGTCTCTCGTATAAGGATGAAATCACAAAATACTTTTTGTATAACCTGATTTTTGGTGTAAAAATTTATTGAATATAATTTGTTGTTGGATATTTGAACTCCAATGATTTTTATTAATTAAACAAGTTTGAATGTACCGTATTTTACCAATTGGAAGGAGTTACTATTGGGGACTTATGTCATAATTTTATAATATTATTTAGGTCGTAACATAATTATATAAAAATATATAACACAGTCGTGTCGTTATGGCACGGGTTAAGCCTTAGTCTACCTATAAATTATAAAATTACTAATTTAATTGTTATCGCCGATAAAATCCTATATAATTATTTTTCTAGGTGTATTGCACCTCACCGATACGAGACCGATACACGATATTAACTACTTTGGCCAAGTTATGAGAAAAACAAAAAAATTGGGAGTGGAGAAATCAAAAAGTGTCAAGGAGAAAAATGTCAGTGAGGTTTAAGTAAATAAAAAGATTAATTAAATAAAAAATAAAGGATTATGCGACAGGGTTTGACAGTCGAATAAGTCCAGTCCAATAAACGACTTCTGCGAGCGTCTTACTCACATATGTAGTCATCAGCATTTCCGACTGATTCGGGCATGCTCTTTTCTGGATCTGCGGTCCAACTTCTGACGTGAATAGTTATTTTTGGACGGATTTTGATGTTTCTTTAGAACTTTTAAATGAAGGAAACTTGCTCTTAAAGGGATTCTAATTTCTATAATAAGCGGATACATAAGGGCCGAGTAATGGAGGATATATAAAGAGAGCTCAAACAACCACCATCTCCAACTCATATCACATATTCTACATATTAAATCTAAGGTTTACCCCTTTAGGGAGAAACCAGTTTTATTTTTCTATTTCTTCCCTGTAATATGAGTAGTTAAATTTGGTTGATTAAGGATGAATACAATGTTCTATGTAGAGATGACAATTTCTAACCAGGACCGCGGATTGACCCTAATCCGACCCATTTAAACCCGGCTCGACTTAGCCCGTTGCATAATCATGGCGGATTAGGTTTGGCATATTTGAACCTTGTTATACAATGGTATAGGTTAGGATTAACCTGAGGATTACCCGTCAACACGCCAAAATTAAAATTCCCTTTGAAATCATTAATTTTAGGCTAAATCTTTTTAACGTCACTGAACTTTAACAAAAGAAAAATAAGTAATTTGTTCTTATTAAATGTTGATACCCTATTTGAATACCCATTTCTTGTTAGAATCTTCATTATAAAATATAAATTACTCATACATCAAATTAATTTTAAATACAACTAAACATATCATAAGAAAAAAATTATATCCATCGTATAAACAAATATAACAGATTAGCATAGATTAAGTTAATTAATTATTATAACAATTTGTTCACGTATTTAATTATGTGGTTTTAACTAAAACTAAAATTATATCCATCGTATAAACAAATATAGCAGATTAGCCTAGATTAAGTTAATTAATTACTATAAGAATTTGTTCACGTATTTAATTATGTGGTTTTAACTAAAACTCACTGCATGGTTTGGTGGATAGACACTTGGTCTATAATCTAAGGGTTCGAACCTCCCATACAACATATTACTTTTGAGGATTTTAAAATTGAGTTTTATCTAACATTAGGGTTTGGTCTAACTTTCGACCAACTTAAAGTTTGGTACTCGCATTGACTGTGCTAGATCTAATTTTACCAAACAGACTAACTTATTTTACGAATTCACCCTTGATTTTTAAAGTAATTACTAACTTTACCTAACATTTATTTAAAATTTATCATCTCCACTCTCAGCTCAAGATCTTCATCTTTTCAAAAGCTCATTTTTTTTCTCGAACAAACCCATCCGTCTATTTATAATAAGCACGAGAGAAACTTAAACCTCAAATTTTGGTGGCTGAGTTTTTGGGTAAGATAACATTAAGGTTTCGGAGGAGAAGGAAGTTTGAAGAAGCTGTTGTCATCGTCATCTTCAAGATTTTCCCCAAAACAAATGATTATCTCTTTATTGTTGTAATAAATCTATTTTTTTTCAATAATAATCTGGTTCTTCTCTGTCATGGTGGGTGGTAAAATCAAATAAGTAATTTCAGTCTATCTTTTGACTACCTCGAAGCTAACTTCGATAAATGTTGAATCAAGATTTAATCATTTGATTTTTCTTATTAGTTTTGCATATATACGTTTGGATTCATGTAATTGATCTGGAATTATTACTTTCTAGTTAGCTCCATTAATTGTGAAATCTTTTAAGTATATGGAAAATTATGTTTGATGTCAATTTTCCAAGAGTGATGTTAGTGGTAGTGTCGTAGTGGTCTTCTTTAATCGTGAATTTGGTGGATGAATTTAAACTGAACCTTCTTTAAGAAATCATGCTTAAGTTCAGACCAAATTTCATTTTTGACCCATTGGATGAGATTTGGTCTTCTATCTGGTTCAGTTCTTTGTAGTTGCAGAATATCTTCTTTAACAAATGATAATCATTATAGATATGGATGGTAGTGAAGACAATTTTGATAAAAATTAAATGGGTTTGAGTTGATTTCTGATCTTGAGCTTGATTTACAGTTTATTGATGAGAACCAGGTTTGAATTTGGCTATTAGTGATTAGAAGCGGCTGGTAGAGACGAGTACAGGAGGAAACGAAAAGAGTAAAGTGAAATTAGGGTTACATGAAAAAGAAAGAGAAAATTTTGTTTACTTAAGTGAGTGTACATGACCTATGTTTAATCATAATTTTAACATACATACGTTATGGTTAACAGAGTCAACACGGGTCAACGTCTTTTCCAGGTACCAAACCCTAAGTTGGTCAAAAGTTAAACCAAACCCTAATGTTGGAAAAATTTCAAGTACCAAAAACCAATTAACCCTTTTAAAATTAGGGCCAACCCACCTAGGGTTAGGGTCAAGGAAAATGGACCCTTAGAGAAAGCCAAAGAGTTTTTTAGTACCAAAGAGTCTTTTAGTCAAAGGGAGTAACGAGTTTCAACGACTGGAAGCACTAAGTAAATGAAGGTCACGTCAAAGCCGTCCGAAGTCAGGGTGTGTTGTGTGACCGGTTGGGGAAAATGGACCGGTAGCCCTAGTAACCCGCCACGGGTTGACCCCAACCCGGACTGTTGCCAACTCTAGTTCTAAGCGTGAAGTTTTATTAGTTTTTTTTTTTGATACTAAAGAAAATTCATTGATTAAATAAGGTTATTACAATTAATAATATCCCTACTTATCCATTCTAGGATGTAAAGTGGAAAATTATCAACATACTCGAAGTCATACGATTGGTTCTAGCTTTTTTGGCTATAGAATCAACCACTCCATTCTTTAGCCTATTGACTGATTGACATGCAAAGAAAACATGACTTTGAAATAAAAACTTAATGTCAAGGATAGTTCCTTGGTTCATCCAATGAACATAAGAGATAGGTTCTTTTATTGGCTTAACTAAAACCTCACTATCATACTCAAAAATAACTTTGGTGTAGCCTTTGGAAATTTCCCAATCTACTGCATCCTTCATGGCAAGACACTCCAGTTGTTCCACCTCTTGATCAACAATGGAAAAAAGGAAAAAGAAAGATGGGGTTTCTCTCGCTTTTGGCATAGAGAGCCTCCTACTGGGGCCCCGCACGGGGGGTTGTTAGATCAGTGGTAGAGCATGCTTGTTTCGCTGTAGGAGGTTGGTTCACAGGTAAAACCTTTGTTACTTCATGGTATACCCATGGATTATCCAGTTCCTATTTAGAAGGCTGCAATTTCTTAACCGACACAGTTTCTGCTCCATTGAAGTACCTTACCTTGGCACCAAGGCGTTGCCCTACAAAATCTATAACAATCAGTCCAACTCCTCCTGTAAAGTTGAGCTTATCAAAAGAAACATCAATGTTAATTTTAATATTATCCCTAGCTGGAGGATCCCAATTATGTACCTGCAACTCCATTAAAGAGTTGGAAACAACATTATTTGAGCTAGTAGAATTACAAACATCAATCAGAGGATAGATATAAATTGTAGAAAATATTTTAATAGGTTTAGCATTTCTAAAAACATTTGTACATCTATCTTTCCAGATTGTCCATAAAGTAACCATTAACAGATACAACCTGTATTTTTTATCAGATGGGGACATATTACCTTGATTAGTACCTGCAGAAAACCAACTTACTGCCCAATTCAATAAAGTACCATAATTAGAAAGGATATTACCTACATTCGGATTGACTCCAAGCTATAAAGATCTAGCATAGGGACATTCTAAGAATAAATGTTTAGTAGTTTCAATGGTAGCATTACAAAGACAACACTTAGTATCAATATCATGTTTATACTTAAAAAATTTATCCATGGTAGGGATAATATTCCTAAGGCATTTCCAAACAAAGAGCTTGATTTTACGAGGAGTTCTACATTTCCAAAGGTTTTTCAAAACATTGTTAGGAACTATCTGATTAATTGCATTATTAGCAAACTGATTACTTAAAACCTTATAAGCACTTTTGACAGAAAAATTGTTTTTTTTTTCTTTAGAAAACCATATCAAGGTATCATCACCAGTCATAGGAACCTGCATATTCAAAATTAGATTAGCTGAGTCAATAGAGAAAGAATCCTGAATGAGTTTCAGATTCCAGTTTCTAGTACTTGGCAAAAACAGATCATGCACAAATATAAGAGAATTATTATGCATACTAACAACTGACTCAAGGGGAAGTTCAAGGCCAACAACCCATATGTCAAGCCATATTTTCACTTTGGTTCCACATCTTACTACCTTAAAACCATTATCTTTAGTAACTTATATGTATTTATAGATACCCCTTTCAAATCCAAGAACTGTTATCATTTTGCTTCTGCAAGTGAAGGAAAAAAAATTCCTAAATATTTAGCTTTTTCGATTCTCACCCATAACTCATCATCATCAATGCTAATTTTCAAGGCTAGTTTCATAATAAGGGCAATATTAAAGGTCTCTAAGTTTCTAAATCCTAGTCCACCCAACTCCTTGAGCTTGTTCAAGTTTTTCCAAGCTAGAAACTTAATACCCTTATTGCCTTTATGACCCCACCATAAGTTTCTCTGAAGAGTATCAAGCTTATTAATCAATGTATTAGGGATCTTGAAACATCCCATTTGGTAAGTGGGAAGGGACTTAAAGACAGACTTAACCATGGTTGTTCTACCAGATTGGTTAAGAGACACACTTACTCAATTATTGAGCCTAGCTTCAATGGACTGGACTATAGGATCAAAAGACTTTACTTTAGAATGACCTAACATGAGAGGAGCTCCTAAGTATGTTCCAGAGTCTCCAACAATGGTTATATTGAGTTTCTTAGATAAGTCCTCACAAGCACCTGGACTAATATTGCTGCTGAAATAGACACAAGATTTATTAAAATTCAGAGTTTGACCAGAAATACTACCAAAATTATGCAAAATATTAAGAATATTATCAATGTTATGCATATCAGCCTTGGCAAAAATGATGATATCATCTGCAAAGAGAAGATGGGTTATTGGAGGAGCTCTTCTTATAACTTTAACACCTACAATATTCTTATTAGTTTCAACAAACATCAAGTTTCTAGAAACAAATTCCATAGCCATAATAAACAAGTAAGGAGACAATGTGTCACCTTGCCTAATGCCTATGATAGGCGTATATTCTTGACAAGGTGAACCATTAAGTAACACACTAATACTTGTAGTAGATATGCATTGGTGAAGTAAGTTATACACGACATCACTGAAACCAAAATAAGAAAGAACCCTCAAAATAAAAGGCCATTCAAGCTTATCAAAAGCTTTAGAAATATCCAATTTAAGAGCCATAGTACCTCTATAACCTTCTTTTCGTTTCATGGTATAAAAAAAATTCATGTGCAACAATGATGTTATCATGAATGGCTCTACCAGGCACAAAAGATGCCTGATAAGGAGAGATAAGTTTCTTGAGATAAGGTCTAACTCTATTAGCTAGAATTTTAGAAAAAATCTTGTAAGAAACATTGCACATGGCCTATAGGTTTGCAATCAACATTTTTTTTTGTTCTTTAACTTTGGAGTTTTAATCATTGTTGTTTGTCTTTACTATGTAGAAAGTTTATGATTGATCTTTAGGTGGTTTAGGTGGGCAACTAAATTAATCTATTGGTTATTTTATATCTAGTAGAAAGTTGGGTGATAAATGTAAATAGTCAAACAATAATCTACACAAGTAGAAATCATGAGATCTTACAGAGGAATTATGTGGAACAATTGCAAGTGAAGTAAACACCAACAAGTGGACCTTGAGCCAAGAGTTTAGGTATTGGGATCAACATAAATTCACAAAGCCTAAAATATTCGATTGGGTTAAACCTTGAGTGAGATACTACTTGGTTGTTCAAACGAATAGAATCTAGTATTGAAGAGCTTCTGTATCCAGTGATATAAGGAGTTTTGGGGATAGCACTGAGCTAGTTGTAATTCTACGGTTGGTGATGAATGATTCTAACAATAAATATATAAGTATACTAATTGAGTTAATGTTTGGTAACAGCGAACCAATCCTTTTATCATTTATTTTTTCTCATTCTTGTTATTTACTTTAATCAACCAATCATCCTTAATTTTACTTTTCTTATAATCTTGTTATTCTGAATAACATCTCAATTACACTGCTCTCTGTAGAAACAATCCTTATTGTTGCTATATCATTAGTTAGTATTGTGATAAATATCTTAAGTAATTTGTTGCACCTATGACATGCATCAAACTTTGGCGTCGTTGTCGGGGAGCAATCATTAATTGATTTTTTATTTGTTTTATCTTTTTTATAAGTTTTTTTTTCCACATTTTTCTTTAGTGTTTCCAGGTTTTCGTGGTGTTAACAACTAGTTGAAGGTGTAAGCCACTCGTCAAAAAAAGGAGGTAAATTATGAAAACATGTTTTAAGTATCACTTTTTTTCTTATTAGGTTTTTGGCAGATTTTTTATTTTTCTTGTGAGTCGCCATGCTTCCTTATGGAAATAACATGTACGATGCATAAAATTAATCATATAATAGTAGTAATCAATGCGTTTTCAATCTCAACCTTATGACGACTACCAACAATACCAGGGGTATAATCAAAACCAATCTTTTGGTTATGATAAAAATCCAACCGAACCTTATGGTCATTCTCATACATACCAAAAATCTAACAACGGGTATGTAAGTGAAAGTTCATGAGGATGGGAGGATAGTTATACTTCTAATCAGTTGTTTTCTAGTAATGCACATATGTCAGAGATTTTTGAACTAAAAACTTATGATAGAGTATCCAAACCTACTCCTATTAATCATATTTATGATAATTCACTCATCAAAGGAAAAAAATGTCTATTGTGAGTAATGGTGGAAAACATATTAACATCAGAGAACTCTTTAAACAATACGATCAGCTGGAAGAAGTTAGAGCATCATAAAAAATCTTCCCAAAAAAATTAAGGGATAATAGGTTTAGGTTTTAGGTTTTGTTTTAAGATTTAATTAGGAAATGAACTTTATTAATTTCAACACTTGAAAACACCCCTTATAAAAAAACAACATTGTTTAACCCAGAGCATCCTCTAATTTGTAGCCATAAATTTACAAAAAAAATCCCTTGGTTTCCAAACTAACTTTTAACTTATCGAAGCAATTTAAGTTGAAAACCTAATCTCACGATGTACCCAAGTACACCATATTACTTTCGGGAAGTACAAAATAGAAAAAAAGAGTTTAGTTTCCCAGGTGGGAAGAACTGTTTTGGATCAGTGAGAGATAAATAGAGGGGGGAATAGCGTCGACATTCTTATTCCCAGTGTTACCACATAAAGGTTTTGAATCCTTGTAGAACAGTGTTTTCCTAGTTTTAGAAGTCCAAACACGTGCCTAACACTTTGTTTACAACTGTGGTTAGAAATTGCTCCCACGACCTAGCCGTAAGTAAAATTAAGTTTTAGGGTGACTTTTCAGGGTCACTTACGGGTAGGTCGAGTGGGTCATTTCTTGGCCGTAAGTGACTCTGGATTTTTATTTTATTTTATTTACCATTTTACCCATAACTCCTTCATACGACGTCCAATTGACCTCGCTCTTTTAGCGTTGGCTTCATATCTTCGTTCTCTACAAGATGGTGAGAAGAAATCTTGTATTTGAATGGTTTTTCCTTGATATTTAGTCTTCCTCCATTAGTATGCTTCACTTCCTTGTTCGTTTTAGTATTTTAGTTAATTTTTGGATGATTCAACCTAACTACGACGAATAACATAAAACAAGAATTATAGAAAATATAAGCATGGATTCGATACTAAGAATATATAAATTATGCACTTACCACATGCCAATTAACACCCATTGTTTATGGTGAAGCAAATATGTGACTAACCACTTCTAGTGGATAAACATATCATTATCAGGTGTCACTTATCCTGAAGGTGAGACCGTTAATGCTAGAAAATGGAGTTTGCATTATTAACAAGGGTGATTCAATTCTTTTATGACATGACAAATGGATTCATAATATAGTTTTGAAAGACATTTTTCTTGTTGTTTATAAAAAAAATATTTGAATAAGTGGTGCATATTGGATTAATGTGTTTCAAATAATCGGCAGTGGAAGTTGGAGTGGAGACATGTTCCTTCAGTGTAAGAAAAAGTTTTTAAATCTCAGTTGTTTACTCATGTGGGTCCTTGTCCAACACTAACCGACATCGAGGATTATATGTGTTTCTTTAGTGCTCCTAAAACTGATCGTTATCAAAAATAATTTACATATAATTTTTGTTGTTCATGTGAGACCGTTTCATTGAAAAATATTGATGAGAGTCTGTGGTGGCCGAAGGAGGTCCCCCCCAAAGCATCTTTCAAACTTTAGGTTACATATCGAGACTTACTTTCGAGAATGAAGATGCAAAACCATGGGGTGTATATGGACAATAATATATGCAAAATTTACGATTTGGAAAAAAAAGTATTGAACTTTTTTTTTCATTGCGATTATTCTTGGGCAATATGGAGTTACTTCTTAAGATCTTTTAAAATTAAATGGTTTTCTCCAAATCCCTGCAACAAAATTTATGGCATGGCGCCAAAACAAAATTAAGGATAAGGTCAAGGTCAAGGAAATTTGGAGTCTCCTTTCGTACATTATTTGTTGGTCTATTTGGAAGTAACAAAACAAGATCGTTTGAGGGGGCTTAATAAAGTATAAAGAGAAGTTTATTCAGGTTATCAAGTCCACCTCGATTCTTTGGTGTTCTAATTTAGATGTTTTTTATAACGTTCCAGTTTCTTCGGTTCTTTTCAATTGGAAAGCGTTTATACGTCATAGTTGACTCTGATTGTATTCACTGTTGAAGTTTTTATTTATATATATTAATCTTTTTCTTTCAAATAAAAGATATAAAAAATTATCAGGTGTTACCTCATAATAATACACTATCTCCATTAATATCCATATAAGTCAATTACTGCTTTGAAAAACATTCTGAAACATAATTTTATATATATATGAATGCAAC
The DNA here is from genome assembly GCA_023531435.1 of Papaver californicum. NCBI lineage: Eukaryota > Viridiplantae > Streptophyta > Magnoliopsida > Ranunculales > Papaveraceae > Papaver > Papaver californicum. The sequence goes on from JAJJMC010012982.1 coordinate 714,439, forward strand.
TAAGCTCACAGTCTACTTACTAGCCACTACATACTTTTCTTAATTTAAAACTATTTTCAAGACTGCTATAAGGGTTATAGAATTCCATATGGATCGCACAATTACATATATGATTGAAGATTTTTTTTTGCTTTAGTATTGACAATACTTGTGGAATTAAGTAACTCAACGCATCAACCTTTTAACTGGTTTTACCTGGAAAACAACCCATAATGCAGTTTGTCCAAACCACTAGGGGGCCAAGAGATTTGTTTTTCACTCTCTTGTTTTATTTTTGGTGGAAACCCAAGCATTTAGAAAAATAAAAGGAGGATTTTGTGTTTTCCCCCAAGAAAGATAGCTATTTTGCATTACCCTTTTTTTAAATCACTAATAGTTGAAACCTCCTTTAACATGGATGTGGCGTTATCGCCCAGTCAAGTGCATCACGTGCGGAGAACATGTGTGCCAGAATAAAATAAGTTTTAATAAAACCCAAAATACCCTTCAGCCAAATTGGAAACGTTGATATAAACCCATGCGTCTTCTACTCGAGGCACCTTCTTCCCTAAAATACAACTGCAACAAAACATAGGGAGACTATTCACATCCATGATCTTTTCTGCTGCACCAGAAAACAGACCATCACAAAACAAAAATTGTTGAAGATCATGCAATAGTTAGAAAACGCATAAACATTACAATTAATCAACTGAAAAGCAAAAATTTCCAATTCAACTTTTAAAACCATAGCGAAGGGGGAAATAGAAAAAATCAAACATATATGGATTTCGGATAGAAAAATCATCAAATAGGTTCAGGAAGAATTTTTCATACCTCGAAAAAATTTCATTCGTGTTACAGAAGTACCATATTGTTTCATTTGTAATTATGATAAAATGAATTTCCATATTTATGTATCTGCCATTAATGGTGATGAAGAGCTTCAATTGAGTCACCTTTATTTTGTTCTACCGTTAAGTAGAATAAACCAACCAATGCAAGCTGAAGATCTACTAACATTAGCAGTTACGAAAATTCTGCATTAATGAAGAGTAGTAGTACTAATAATAGAAAAGATTATGCTCCTTCGTACTCTTTGTAACAAATCGAATGGAAAATATGCGAGTTGCAAATAGCAAAAGTGTGGGTAATGGCAGTGGTGGTGGTGGTAATTGTCAGGTAGTGGTGGTTGGGTAGAGCTTCTGTGCGTGTGGTAGTTGCGGTCGCGCTGAATCAGGCTGGTGATAAATTATCGGTGGTTCAGAACTTTATACAAACACCTTATGCACATGAAACCAGTGATAGAGAGATGGCATTTTTGTTGTAGTTGTTTACCCTTCTATATATCTTCTTCCTTGCAAACCAGAATCCCAAACAAACACAACAATCCTGACCCATAAAATCTATGAAACTATAGCATCGACCATTCACAAATTCATACGCAAGCTTTTTGTTCCTCTTTAACTTTGATGTAGCTAACTTCTAAACCTCTAATTAATAAATCGGCCCATTTTTTAAGCCATTATAAAAAAGCGGCCATTCCGTCATGGCCCTATCCAAATGGTCAATTAGGTTAATTTAGTCAATTTTTAGGTTTGAAATTACCGACTTATCCTTACCTTATAACTATACGATTAAGCTATTTCTTTCATTTCCTTTGTTCTTGTTCTTGTTCTTGTTCTGTCTCCTCTTTTTGTTTTCGTATCTCTCTCATCGATTCTGGTGTTTATGGATTTAATGATATTGTAGTTTATAGATCAACTAAAGGTTGAAGAATTAGATGACCGATTTAAGAAGAAGAAAAATCTAGGGTTTGAACTTTTTTTGCAGTGCATTAATGGAGATGTTGTTGATTTCAGGGAACAACATGTTATATTTTACAAATAAGAAGATGGACAGTTGATTTCAATTTGGGTTGATTTGTTTTTTTTTCTATGTTTTACATCTTAGGGTTTAATTAGTGATTTGGGTTCAGTTGGGGTGATTTCAATTTAGGGAAGAACAATGTTGATTTCAATTTGGGTTTAATGTCCTGGCAACTTAATTTCCAGTTTAATATCTTTTTTACAATTCGTTTTTTGAAATCTTATCGGTATTAGTTTATTTTTCTATTGAATTTCTTAATTTTTGGATGTATTGGTTTATATATCTTGTTTGGATTGTTGAGAGAAACCCTAGCTTTTTGTTAAGTTTATGAAACAAATTTTTGATCAGTTTGTATCAATTATAGTTATAAAATCTTTCTTAAAATAAATTATGTTATGATTGTTTTCTTTGATGATTGCAGGAAATTCGAAATTAACCGATATAGTTTATGAACTAAGATTGACAGATTTAGTTTCATGAGAAAATACAAGGAAGAAATGAAGAAGTAAGCACTGAGTCACCGAGTTAACTCGAAGACGGTTTATAACAGCAACTCGACCTGGTGATTTAGTAAGGGGCTTAAATGACATCTACCAACTAAGATGATTGACACGCATCCAGTTACCCGCTTTTTTAAAAAAATGGATGAAAAAAGTTAATATCGCCATTTTACTATGAAAAGCCACGAAACGTTAAGAAAAGCGTTCTCATTAGATGAAATTAAGCAGCTGCGTTGATCAACTCGGTCGATTGAAAAATCTCATTTCTTTAAACAAAGATTATGATCCATTTTTGAATTTTATAATGCCAAAAAAACGATCATTTTTTTAAATATGATTTAAAAAGTTAACCATTTTATTTAAAAACCCTACTTATAATAGTAAATCCCTCCGTAGAGGAGATTTCCAAAAGGGGTACGAGATCTATACCATTTCAGTGTGCAGTGTCCAATCAAATAGTGCAATGAACACCATTACGTTGTTGTCAATCATGGGAATTTTCTATACTTCTGATTGATGTTCTCTTGATGTTGGAAGTGAATGGAAAAGAATTTATACTTCAATTACGAGAGCCATACACCATAATTTTTCGATACTTCATAAAGCACCGGATATAATTTTTAGGAAATCAAAGCTCAGAACAAGATTTAATGATAAATATTCTCGAAACACGTAATTTCTAAGATTAAATGTTAATCGTTTATTAATTCTCAATCGTAAGATCAATTCGTTAATTTTAAAACAAGTATTGAGTTTTTAATTAAACTAAAAGATAATTTTAGGATTTAAAAAATTAATTTTGAAAAAATGTTACTATCATTTTTTTATTTTAGTCTAAAAATAAATTAATTTGAAAAAGTGATAGTAGCTATTTTTCTGAAACGAAGATAGTATTTTATATTAACACATATGCACATTATTTACGGCACATCCATGTTAAAAGATGTTTCACCTATTGGTAATTTAAAAAGGGTGTATTATAAAATAGGTTTTTTTTTTTACATAAAATACTTAACTTGCCCAAGAAACATTGATAACTCGACTGGTCAATACACGTTGACCATCTGGCCCAAAAAAACGATAGCTGCTTTTTAAGTAATTGTTGTCATTCCGTCTTCTTCTTTGCTTTCGAGACCAACTTGGATCTCTCTCTCTCTCACTCCTAGGGTTTCCGTATCTACACTCTACAGCTTCAAATAAGTTCAAGATTCTTAATCTATAATGGTAAGTTCACTACAAACTTCATCATATCCTTCGTTTCTACTCGATTTTGATTTCTAATCAGGATTTTTATTCGCAGGAAGGAGGAGGTAATCTTGATTCTCAGATAGAATCGCTATTGAATGTTGAGAAGCAGGCGAGACTTGAGGGAGATGTATCTGCTACTAAGAAAGCAGCTATGGATATTATACAACTCTGTTATCAAGCTAAAGCTTGGAAAACCCTAAATGATCAGATCCTTGTTCTGTCTAAGAGAAGAGGTCAATTGAAACAGGTGACGAAATATCCCCATTTCTCAACCCTAATTTTATACTTTGATGGTTTCATAGTAATGAAATTTAGTAATCTGAGTGTGAAATTTATCGTTTGCATCAAACTAGGGTTTATTATTAATCTTACTTTTGTTTAGTGAGGTGTAAGATGTGATTTGTAACCCTATAATGTTATAGAAACTGTGGAATAAACAAATTGCTAATAAAGACTAAAGGTTAGACTATACAATGCTTTTCTCACCTGCGTAACAAGGACACTCCACTTCTACTACTTGGTTATTAATCTTATTTATGGTAACTGTGCAACGATACCTTTGTCTTTTTGGCCCCTATAATCATATCTATTTGTAGTCAAGTAGCACTTAGAAGGTAACACGATGTACCATTTTGCATACTCTCTTTTAGCTTGCATTCTTCAAAAACTATGCCTCAAACTTGGTGGAAGTCTTACTGAGTACCAGTGTTCTACTCTGACATACATTTCCTTGTCATTGCTAAATAGTATTTTTCAGAGCACTACTTAGTTAGCAATCTTATTTTTGGCAACTGGCGAATGTATCTTTATCTTTTGTCCCTCAGTTGTCGTATCTGCTTGCTATTTAGTCACATACATATATGTATATCATATCTGTGGTAAATCATCTCTCTTTCCCATTACAGTTTTGAATAGTGTGAACATCGCCTATTACATCAATTTAAGTTGATGAAAGTTATCTTGACTTGCTTGTATATCTTGTAAATCTTGTTTATGTTGATGAGATATGCTAACTTGTGCAAAGATAGAATGTTATAAATTTGCTGCTCATTATTCATTGTCACACAGGCAGTAACTGCTATTGTCCAACAAGCAATGCAATACATTGATGAGACACCAGATGTTGAAACTCGAATTGATCTAATCAAAACGCTAAACACCGTATCTGCTGGAAAGGTAATTACTACTTGCATAAATCAGAATATTCTCTGATCTAGCTCTTTTTCTGTTGGTATTGTTTCAATTCTGATATTTTTTTGCATTTTTGTTTAAATTACTGCATCCATTTATAGATATATGTGGAAATAGAGAGGGCAAGACTTGTCAAAAAACTTGCAAAGATTAAGGAGGAGCAGGGTGAGATTGCTCAGGCGGCTGATTTGATGCAAGAAATTGCTGTAAGTGTTCTCAGAAAAGTAATATAGTGTGTAGTTAATCCCGTTCTCATTTGAAGTCTAGTTAGGTAAGCTGGAACTTTCACGATATAATTAACGTGTTTGACTATGGTATGAGCAATGTGTCTTCTATTAACACTTTGGCGTGAATTACAGGTGGAAACTTTTGGAGCGATGGCAAAAACAGAAAAGATAGCATTCATTCTCGAACAGGTATTGTTATGGCCTCACCATGATTGAGGGAGTTGGCAATTGCTAACAGAGGTTTTAGTATGAGTCGGTTGCTAAGTCAAATGTGATGTTCCCTGTTAAATTCTATTTTCCTAGGTTCGTCTGTGTTTGGACCGTCAAGATTATGTGCGCGCTCAGATCCTGTCAAGGAAGATTAGTCCACGAGTTTTTGACATTGATGCTTCAAAAGAAAAGAAAAAGCCTAAGGAGGGTGATAATGTTGTTGAAGAGGCTCCCGCTGATATACCGTCTCTCTTAGAGTTGAAGAGGATCTATTATGAACTAATGATACGGTATGTAGGGAACTTATGTGCCATGAAAGCTTAAATTTTCCTTTTATTTCGTTTTGCATGTTTGGTTTGTGTTGCTATCTTTCTTTTTTCTTTTGTTCTCTGTGGGGGAGAGACAGTGACCAGGGGTGACGTATAAAAGTTGTATGGGTCTTTACCGTCGAAATGTAGTCTTGTTCTCGTTCTCCAGGACAATTAAATGCTGATCAAATTCAAGTGACTTAAGTCTTAATGTTGTAAGAGTCCATCCAAGTGTACATTCCGTAATGGAGACCATGTGTGTCCCTTTTGACCCTTGGATTCTCATTGGATGGACTGCAACTTCTAGGATCATGATTTTATAACAAATGTACAACCAATTTATCATCTGTCTTCTGTCGTAGGTACTACTCCCACAACGATGATTACCTTGAAAAATGTCGTTGCTACAAATCAATATATGATATTCCATCTGTTAAAGAAGATCCAACACAAATGGTGCAGGTAATGTCTGTTCTTTGGTTCATTATTTCTCAGTTTCTTTTGGAACTTTGTTGACAATTATTTTCCGTGTAGGTATTAAGAAAGATCTGCTGGTTCATAATCTTGGCGAAACACGATCCAATGCAGTCAAGCCTCCTTAACTCCATTTTGGAAGATAAGAATCTCTCTGAGATCCAGAATTTTCGGTATGTTTTTTCTTTTTTTTGTCATATTGATTATATACATGAGCCTAAACCCCTGTATTGGTTCAATTGTTGTCCATTCCCTTTATTTGATTTAGTTGTTGGTTTTTGTCCTATTGAATATCATGTGTTCCTTCCGTACCATTTTCAGGGTACTACTGAAGCAGATTGCCACAATGGAGGTCATCCAGTGGACATCTCTTTGGGATGCATACAAAGCTGAGTTTGAGAATGAGAGGAGTATGCTCGGAGGATTGTTGGGGGACAAAGCTGCAGAAGATCTAAAGCAGAGAATCATTGAACACGTAATTTGGTTTTTTACATAAAAAGTGATTGGCTCATGGTCATGTTTGATCTTCCGGTTACCCAGCTGATATGAACGGTTTGTTTTATCCCTTTTCAGAATATCCTGGTTGTATCTAAATATTACTCGAGGATTACCATGAAGAGAGTAGCACAGCTGCTATGCCTTAGCCTCGAGGTTAGCCTTCATCTCTGACTTTTCAGTGATATTATCGTCTTTCGCTTCTCTTTTACTACTTGTGTTGGTGAATATTCGCTTATTTCATGTGCCCCTGTTATGTTCATTTTGCGTTTCAACTTAGTTCTTCTTATGTACAGCTTTCCCTGCTCGTGCTGTGCTAATTTCTTTGCTGATCTACCCATAAATAATTTCTTGTTTACTCTCGAAGAACAGAACAAATCTTAAAGAATCTCCTCAATTTTAAATGTTCTTCTACCCATCTATATGTTCTGCAAACCTAGTATGTTACGTTAGGCAGATGTCATGTGTCACAATGGATATGATTCAGTTGTTACACTTTGAAGAGTTTCTGGTTATGGATACTATCTATGAACTCTAGCTTACAACGGGTTCCCAGTGGCTTTCCAATACTCTGAAACCTGCTAGAGATATGTACTCGGCAAACATCTGCCTGGTTAAATCAGACCTAGTTGACCAAACAAACTGTTAGGTGGATATACTGATGATTGCTTCATCCCCTTGAATACTCTACACATTTTCCTTCTGTATTTCATTTTTAATATATATCATTGTTGATAACTCTGAAAAGTACCATCCCTGTTTTGGTATTTCAGGAGGCCGAGAAACATCTGTCGGATATGGTTGTTTCTAAGGCCCTAGTGGCAAAGATTGACAGGCCAATGGGAATAGTATGCTTCCAGACAGCAAAGGACAGCAACGAGGTTCTCAATTCATGGGCAGTGAACTTGGAGAAGGTGCTTGATCTTGTTGAAAAGAGTTGCCACCAAATCCATAAGGAAACTATGGTCCACAAAGCTGCTCTTAAAGTCTAGTGTACCTTATTTCACCAATGGTTAGTGCAATGTACCGTGTAACATGTTTGCTATTTGGATGTTAATATATATTCTGGGTGTTTTAATTTTTGATCTTCCGTTCTTCGTTATTCGTACAGGATGCAAGTTCCTGTTTTTTTGGACAAACTTGGTCTAATCTTCTGTTCTTGGTTATTCGTACAGGATGCAAATCCTTGATATATTTCTCAACTGTGACCTGGTCGTGGAAGGTGTTTAGTTGGTAAAATTCTTTCTTTTTTTAGCATGTGGACCACAAGATGCTTTTAGTTGTGTTTCAAACCATGAATTGTTAGTACTTTCTTGAGATGATCGTTTAAGTTTGGAAAAGTGTATACTATTGTTATAGTTCACAGAAACATAGTCTCCCACCGACTAACAACCAAATTATTCAAAATCTGGAAGAAAGGGCTGCAACACATTTCTGTTATTAGTCGAAAGAAACTTAAGTTCTGTGTTTTAATTGTTTTGGCTTTTATGTATTATGGAGGAGATTGGTGGTTGGGAGGAAGCTGGGGTGTACCCCTGATGCCTGCATATTTTGCTTTGGCATCATTTAAATTCTGTTGTGTTTTAGGTTGTCGTGGCCTGTGCAATCTGCACAAAAATTGTGAGGGTTTCTTAGAGGTTTTAAAATTTTAATGTTAACCTGCTAGACAAGAAATTTGGGTTCATAAATGGGATGGGAGTTCGCTCCATTCCCATGAATTAAAGATGGATGAATCTTCTGCCACCGGCTGGCTAGTCAACATGAATAATTTGCATGAATTGACTGGTGTCTTTGATGAATTGTTTCAGGAATGACCAGCCAACTGTTGTTCTTTTTGTTCATTATTAATTATTATGATCGTAGACCTTTTCTTTTCTAAACAGCGGTACCCCTTCTTCAATAAAGAGGAAAGGAAATGTGAAAACGAGTTATTTTCCTCTGAAGTACTATTTGTTTAAGTTTGCATCAGCAGGTAACATTAGTTCTTTAATTTTTAAAGGGTGCATCTTGAGAGAAGAAGAGGGTATGGGGTTAGGTGTAGATGTTAAGGTGGTTCTGCTTTATTACAAAAAAATGACTTCTAATAAAGAAGTAGAAAATGCTTCTTATAATTTACAAGGAACGCTGATTTGTTTTTCTATAAGGGAAATGGACGTCACCTGCACCACGGTCATCATGCATTCGTCACAAAATCTGTCATCAACTCCTTACCCAGCTGCTTATACCAAAAGGAAAATCCTTAAAAGAGAACTTTGGCAACCGACAGGGAAAAGGAACGGTTGTTTATGTAAACTAATTAAGCTCTGAACATAAGACAAGAGGTGTTCTGTTATCTCTGAACATAAGACGAGAGGTGAGGGCTGCACATGAACCGACCCGAAAAGCTGTATCCGTCTAAAACCGATAAAACTACGGGTTTTAAAACCGAACCTGCCCGTCACAGATTGGTATACGGTTTTTAAAATCAAAATCCATCAATAGATGGGTTGGTAGTTGGTTTTACCCTAAAACCGACCCACCCATCCGTTGTGTAGCTCTAGGTGTTCTGATAACTGGTATGCACAAGTCCTTGTCTCTCTAGTTTGCTGACGAACTGTGGTATGCACAAGTCCTTGTCTCTCTAGTTTGCTGACGAACTGGGAGGCTCTAGTAAAGATGTGTGAATTCCTCATATAAGCCAAATAGTCTATAGAGAGCAAGTGCCGCTGTGTGAAGCCACCAGGAAGAATCCCTTCGCTTCGGCCTTGTTTAGGAATGAGCCATAAAACCTATGTCGTTATTGTCGCCATTATTACTGCATCATGTACATCCACAATGTCCATATTATCCTCCATGGTCAATGGTGAATTGAACCCTTGAGTGGACTGTCTTGAGGGTTAGAAGGTAACATCAGAATCCATTATCTTTAAATAACAGGTCAGACCAGGACTCAGATGTCGGTTGAACTCCCAAGTTAACATGGTCGACTAAGTCGCATTGGGCTACCACCATTGGGCTACATTCAAGTATACTTCTAAAAGATATTTGACCCAATTTTGGCATATAACTCTATGGGGATGACTTTCCTTTAAATAATTTAGTTCCTTCGGATCGCCATCGTCATCATGACTCCATGCCCCATCTCTTTTATTAGCCCCTGCTGTAACTGGGAAAAACTGTAAAATTAGATAGTTACTCCAAAGCCGAGTAGGTAAGTACTACCAAGTAGTTCTCACGTCACACTTGCCTTGGATCAAGGTTTACCGCGCCAGGATTTTAGGACTTGGGGTTGGGGCCATGTGTTTTGTCATGCAGCTAGCAGCCAGTGTGCTGGCTAGCTCGGTTGCTATAATAACAAAAATAAAAATAAAATACTAGTATTAATTACCACGATCCTTAAGAATTGCGAAAGACATCCAAATAATAACGGCTCTTAAGATGACCAAATGTAGCTAACCAAGTAACCAGGGCCTAAATCGCATACTAAGGCAAGAGGTTCTCTACTGTCCTCTCCAAAATTTGTCAATTTCTTAACACCTCCATTCATGTTTCCATGAGAAAAACATTTCCTTTATATCTACTCGTGAGTTCTCAGAAAACAACTAGCGGACAGTCCTAGGTTGAAGATTCAACCCCTTATTCAGTTAGTCGGACAGTTCTAGGCAAGCATCATAATTGAGAGTCAATCCAAATCCAAATTCTCTTCTCCTTTCCTCGGTACATCTCCTATATATCTCTGAGGATAGATGGCTGATTTATATTGTGACATGTTGCATACGTACATGCTCACCCAACATTATACATTTAACCTTTTCCATCTAAAAATTAAATAAAACTAAAATGATATTAAATTATTTTGCTATTATTTATTGAATAAAATATATAATTTAGGAAACCTTTCAGAAAAAAAAACTATTCTTTTTTTTTTAATAAATAAAATAATAATAATAATTTAGTTTCCTATCGGATCTTCGACAATACCTACATGTTAATAATGTTATAACGAAAAAAAAAATGATTCTTTGTAACCCTATGATCATGTTTAAGATTCTTTGTAGTAATAATAATGCACCGTACACTGTTAAAAAACACATTATGGGTGATTGAGTGGGAACTAGATTTAATGTGGCCAAAATCGGTTCATGTTCTTCGCATATAGTCTTACTAAACGTACTACCAAAATACATTAATAAAGGACTAAGAATAAGAACAAGGCTACACGATGAGATACTCTTTAACTAAGTCTCTCTATATAAAATAGTAATCCACCACTATATCACCACATGTAAAAATGAAACATTATATCATATGGAGTAGTCATGACGTACGTTCACACGCAAAAGAGCTACAGGTGGTGTCTTAATTTTGAAGACTACTCATTTCAATATATCCTCATCATCTCTAATGGCGGCCATCTACCTCGCACCCGTTTGGAGGTTTCCTATATACCTATTCTAATCTCTCTTTCTTTCTTTCGCTGAATTAATCTTCGTCACCATCATCGTACAAAACCCATATATATTTAGTGAAACAAATCCGTTTAACAAATCATTTTCCCTTGGTTGTTGTCAAATCAATGAGGATTACTAATAAAAGTAGCACTGCTCCAACTTATCAAGAAAATGATGAGGATACAAACAGTACAACTACAACTAACTATAGTGATGGACAAGCAGCAATTGTTACAAGTACTAATCAACCCTCATCATCAGCTGTGCAATCCTCCTCCTCATCACAATCTCATATTCGAAGACAGCAGCAGCAGCAAGGCCAAGGGTTTGTAACTTTGGATCATCAAAATAGTAGTAATATGTGGCAGAATAAAGAGATGTCGACTATGATTTCAGCTCTCATCCAGGTTGGGTCTACCACTCATCAGCAGGCTAATAATCAGCGTAACTTGTTGCCACCGCCAGCTACTAATTATTATAACTATGGGTCATCATCTACTACTAGTTATGTTAACCCAGCGACAACATCATCACCATGGGTACAGATGATGGTTAGTGGGCAGAAGAGAGGACGTGATCAGGAACAAGAGAATCATCATCATTATCACCTTTCTCATATTAGGGCTTACAGATCAGGGTTTAATGATATTTCTACATCAACATCTTCTGCTTCAACTATGGCAGGTACGTACATATGTGCAACCAAAAAGTACTTGCATTTGCTATACCTAGATTTTTCTCTCTTTTTTTACATGTCTTTATACATAGATTTTAGAATGCAATTTTTTTTTGTCCAAATGATAAAGCTTCTCCTGGATTTAGGATTCTTCTTCTTCATTCTTTTTTTTTTTTGGCTAAGATTCTTTACTTGCTCATTATTTTAATTTAATAAGCTGTAGTTACATCTGTATCCATCTCAACTGCCAATATCTCGAGAATGTAACAAGTGTAAAATGTTAACTACTCGTGCATATGGAAGCTCATATCTCTCTCTAGAACTGGACTTATACCTTTAGAAAGGAATGTAACAAGTGTCAAAATGATAGCTACATAATTTTGCCAAGTTTCTTCTAATCAAGGGTTTCATTTGTGCAGTACTGACTGGTGGTGCAAACGTTACAACCACAACAACAATGACTACTACTCCATCCGTTGATGATAATCCCTATAACATAGCAACTGCGAGAAGATATAGAGGAGTAAGGCAGAGGCCATGGGGGAAATGGGCAGCAGAGATTAGAGACCCTCAGAAAGCTGCTAGGGTTTGGTTAGGTACATTTGACACTGCAGAGGCAGCTGCAAGAGCTTATGATGAAGCTGCTCTCAAGTTCAGAGGAAGCAAAGCTAAACTTAACTTCCCTGAAGATGTTACTAGTCTCCCCAGACCATCCACTACTACGGCTATGCAACCGTCAATTTCTCATTCAGCAGCAGCCACAACAACCCATCATTTTCGGCCAGCGGTAATAATTTCCAATTCTTCATCTTCACAGCCAACTACTCATTTTTTTTCTACACTACTTTCAGATCAAATTAACCACCAGCAGGATATCAATAGAAGAGTTTACAGTATTCAACATGATCAATACTTATCTCAATCAGTAGATCACCATGATACGTTTAATCCTTCTTCAGCTTCGCCTTTTGCTACTTATTCAACAACAAGCTCCCCCTCTGCCCCTACTTCAGATCCTACCACATCTTCACTGTTTTTTCAGAATCAGCTGCAGCAACAAGTGAGGGGTGGTTATCACATGATGAGACCATCCACATCGATCTCGTATAGTAAAGTAGACGATGATGATGAGAGCAGAATTGGTGTGACAAATCTTTCAGCAGTGCCCTTCTGGTCACATGCATCAGCTGCAGATGATCCATCATCTTCTTCTGGTTCATAACAATGCTTACATTTTAATGTTTCTTTTTCTTCTTTCCTTTTTTCTTTTGTAAATTTACATACTTACATACCGAATTTTATGACTTATTTCAATTTATCATGTCAATGATTCTTGTTTGATTTATACGAGTTGTAGATGTATTAGCTCGTTAAGATATGGATTCACATACTCAGAAGATACAATAAGGCAAATCAAAATGCCAATGTCACAGTATTACAGAAGTTAGAGTTCAAACTCGTTAAAACACATTTTGATAGAAGACAATAGGTCTCTGAGAACAATGAGATCATACACATTCATAGCTGCCACTAGTACTCTTACGGCTATGCTTGATTTTGGGAGAGATCACATCATTTGACGAGTCGAGTACCAGCTCTTAAAACAATATTACATTACTCTATACATCTCGGCAGAACAAGTTTTCTTTAGCCAAAACACAACTGTACAAATTAAGTATTTTTGTCTAACTTCCACAAGCCAAGCACTCATCTCGGTTCTCCAAAGAGCATATCACTTGTGCAGCAGCAGCCATATTAACATCATCTTCTTCCCTCTTCACTGCCTTTGACTTCCCTTCCTGTATGAATTCCATTGTCGGTCAATATCATAACACCAATTAAGTTCCAGTTAAGTTGATAAAGATTTCACTGAACTCGCATCATGTGTTATGGTCATCCATATATTTGTGAAGTTGTCTCAATATATATAGAGATGAGTCCTGGGCAGGTCTTGGACTCACCACGGAGAGAGAACGAACCAACACATGCAATCCATAAGATGAGAGACACACTGCCAGGTTTAGTTAGCACAGCCACAGCTTATGCTGGTTCTCTAGCGGGCAAGCCTTGAGCGCATCAATTAACATACACTGGTGCTACTTACTTTGTTAATAAATGCTGCTGATGTTGTATCCACAGTGAACTTAATTGCCTCAGTCGCAGCACGGGTGCGCAAATAATACATTCCAGTTTTCAGCCCCTGTTACACCATCATATGGTTTCAACCATTTGTTAATGGCTGAATATTTAAAAAGAAATACAACTAAGTCTCAAATGTCAGACCCAATAAAATCGCATTATAACCATGACAATACCTTTGACCAAGTATGAAAGTGCAACGATGTGAGTTTCTCAAAATTAGGTTTGTCCATGTGGATATTCAAGCTCTGACTCTGATCAATGTAACACCCACGATCAACAGCCATGTTAACCAAAGACTTCTGTTTTATCTCCCACACAGTCCTGAATCATACATATTCTCACATTGTTATGTAAGTCGATTATGAAAGTGAACACCAGGATTATTATTGTAGTTATCCGTATATACCTGTAAATTGCTTTCAGATCATTGGGAATCTCTGGAATGTTGATAACTGATCCATCATCACTAATTATCTTGTTTTTAAGAGCAGGGGACCAGAGACCCATCTCAGTCAAGTCATGCAGGAGATGTTTGTTCACAACGACAAACTCACCACTGCATGCATCGCATACAAAAGAAAATAGGTTTAGGAAAAACAAGAGAAGGAATTAGATATTAGGCAGTGAAGTGTTTAGCCTCGCAGAAAATAAAATGAATTGGGCAGAAAGAAAGAAAGTGCAAACCTTAGCACTCTACGACTGTAGATGTTAGACGTATATGGTTCAAAACACTCATTATTGCCAAGAATTTGGCTGGTGGAAGCAGTTGGCATGGGTGCTACAAGAAGAGAATTCCTCACTCCATTCTTGGCGACCATTTTTCTGAGGCCACTCCAATCCCAACGATCTGTTGGTGTTACACCCCACATGTCTGGTTGAAAAACTCCCTGCATGCATATCGGCAACAGTTTATGTTATTAGGTAATATATATCCAAGGTCAAGGATGTGTTGAAACCCCATGCAACTGGCTACCTAGTGCTAATAGTTATATGAAGATAATTGACATAGGTTTTGGATATCGATATATATACCAACTACTTGGTAGCTCAAATCCCTTAGAGAAATTACAGCAAAACAACTTAATCCATGCTTTCTTCTTTAATAATGATAGCTAAAGAAAGTAAAACATTACTTCAAGATGAATTCGTGTAGAATTATGTATGAACATAGCCTAATAGATAGATCAACTATAAAGGCATAGCCAGCTCTACCAAATTACTAACCTTGCTCGTAGGACTCCCGAGATATGTCTCATAAGGACCTTCCTTGGCTGCCAGCTCAGAAGAAGCTTTCAAAGCATGGTAGTAGATGCACTCAAATACATCTTTGTTAAGTTGTTGAGCCTGTAGGAAAACCATGAAATCTCAATTTAAAAAAGCCCATTACTAAACCAATTTGAAAACAAGTCATAGTAGGTTTTGCAAAACTGAACAGCACCTCGGGAGAATCAAATGGCATTCCAAGTAAGATGAAAGTATCAGCAAGACCCTGGATTCCTATTCCAATTGGCCTATGCCTCATATTTGATCTTTTTGCAGTATCCACGGGGTAGTAACTTATGTCGATAACTTTGTTGAGATTTATGGTAACAACTGTTGTAACCTGGGCCACAAAACAAGGTAAAAGAGATTAGTGAGTAAGTTTCTAAACAGCAAATAAAGCTGCAGTAATGCATATCTAAGAACGACATGGTATATGGTAAGCAAACCTCTGCCAATTTTTTAAAGTCGAAATATCTGTCTTTAGAATCCCCACTGCCAACCAGCTTATATTCAATAGCGGCATTCTAAAAGAAAACAGAAAAAAAAAAAACAGCAAGCATGAATGAGTATCAAAAGATTATCAAGACCTAAGAAGTACACATGAGATACTTTCAAAAACATATTTCATAAACCATACCCACCTTCTCCGTGACAAATCGTGGCAGGGCAATGGATGCCAAATTACAGACTGCAGTTTCTGTGGGACTTGTATACTCAATTATCTCTGTGCACAAATTTGAAGATTTAATAGTTCCCAGGTTCTGCTGGTTGCTTTTTCTGTTGCAAGTATCCTGGACAAAAAAAAAGAAGAGAAAAAACAGTGAACAGGAGACATAAAATTGATTTTGTGCACAGGGACCAAAACAGCTCTGCAAAGTACCTTGAATAGCATATACGGGTTTCCAGTTTCTATCTGGGCTTTGAGAATCTCAAACCACAGATTTTGTGCCGGAATCACCTTCTTTGCTTTATTCTGTCGTAAAAGATTGAGAACAGTGAGTAAACTACAAAACTACAGGTTTTAACTCAAACATGAAGAGCAAAGGTTGACAATGTTGCCTGTTTACCTCTATTTCGTACTTGGTATACAGCTTCTCAAACTCATCACCCCAACAATCAGCCAGGCCTGGAGACTCATTTGGGCAAAACAAGGACCATTGTCCATTAGTCTGGACCCGTTTCATGAAAAGATCAGGAACCCAAAGGCCATAAAATAGATCACGAGCTCGGTGTTCTTCCTACAAGAGTACAGAAATACAACGGTAACTACTTCTACTTGTGGGAGAGAAGCACTCTAACACAAAAAAAAAAAAAAAAAAAAAAAAAAAAAAAAAGGAATGGACCAAACCGCTATATCGTACACTAATCACAAGAACAAACAAAGTAAAATTGAGTTGAATTTTAGACATACCGCTCCATGATTTTTTCTGAGATCTAAAAACTCAAAAATATCTGCATGCCAAGGCTCCAAATACACAGCAAAGGCACCTATATGTGCAAGTGCAACATAAACACATCAAACTAGTGTAACTAAAATGGAATATTGAAATTTATGAAATAGTTCCACTTACGTAGACACAAAATGTGATTAATACACACAGGCATGCTAGAGAAAATACTCATAACTAGAGAAATTAAAAGTAATAAGAGGTGGTATGGATAAGTTTACCCTTCCTCTTTCCTCCCCCTTGATCAACATAACGAGCAGTATCATTAAACACGCGCAGCATTGGAACAATGCCATTAGAGGTCCCATTCGTATCACGAATATAACTCTCTGTGGCACGAATATTATGAATAGAAACACCAATTCCTCCGGCGGACTTGCTAATAACTGCACACTCCTTCAATGTATCATAAATACCCTCTATACTGTCTTCTTTCATGCATATTAGAAAACAGCTACTCAACTGCCATATCCAATGAAATAATAAATAAATATATAGATTAAAGAAGAGAGAAGGCATCATATGTCTAACAAGGGTTAAAAGTTAATCTTTATGACAAACTCGTAAAACAAAAGAATGACCATACTTGGGGCCTCGGGGTGCCTGCATTAAAAAGGGTTGGGGAAGCATGGGTGAACCATCGCTGAGACATGAAATGATAAGTTCTCAGAGCAGATCCAATGTCATCCTTGTGAATTCCAACAGCAACCCTCATCAGCATGTGTTGTGGCCTCTCCACAATCTTCCCCTGAACCTTTAAGAGGTAGGATCTCTCAAGAGTTCTAAAGCCAAAGTAATCATAGTCAAAGTCTCTGTCATAATTGATCTCACTATCCAGCAGCTCAGCATTCTGAAACAAGTAACAAATTCCCTTTTATTTCTCAAGGTAGTTAAAGTAACTGTAATATCATCGCCTAAAATTAAACTACAACTGAATATTATGGTCAAGAACATCCAACAATCAGCACCGGATAAAACAGTAAAACTGAATACAAATTTCAAACAATTGTTCCACTACAACTCGTACTAGTGTTTGTCACTTTCTCACCTTCATGATTATCTCATATACATCATCAGCAACAAGAGACGCCTTCAATCCTGATCCCTTGTCAATATGGTTGTACATGTCCTTCATCCTGTATAAAGTACTCTTATCAAGACCAACTCTTATCTTAAATTACTTGTAATTTACAGAAAATAATGTTATTAATTATTAGGTGAAAATAATTTTACTGATTATTAGGTGAAAACATAGTGATATGTGACTTACGTCTCTGCGAATGATGTCTTTGTGTTCTTATGCAGATTTGAGACTGCAATTCTGGCGGCCAACTAAATTCAAAAAAAAAAAAAAAACATTTACAATAACAATATGTAAATGAGAATCACAACAAAGAAGAAAGACTTTGTACCTCAGCATAGTGAGGATGGTTAGCAGTCATTCCAGCGGCTGTCTCAGAAGCGAGTTGATCAATCTGCATAGTTGTAATTCCTTTGTAGACCCCAGCGCAAACCTTTTGAGAAACGAGAACAGGGTCACAATGATCTTTGTTAAGACCATAACTCAACTTTTTTAGACGAGATGTGATCTTATCGAATTGTACTACTTCTTCCCTACCATCTCTCTTAACAACAAACATCTTCTGTTTCAAATATTTAGTTCAGGAATTCTGTCGAACGGGTGTTAGATATCTACTTATATTATTATATATATATATATATTCTTGTTCAGTAGAAGAGAAGATTTTGATTGAATAAAGATGGGGGGAGTCAGAACAGAAGTGTATGGAAGAAGATTGGTCTCTCTCGGGTTTCGTGTTATTAATTAAATAGGTGGTGTTGGTAGTTTAAATGTTTCAGTTTTCAATTTTTCATTTTCGAGTTTTCCCTCCATGATTGGCTTTCAACTTTCAAGTTTCCCGCCGAGGTTTTTCACTTATAGGGCTATTTAACTGTGGGCGCCTGGAATAAACATGTTGATGTTACTTTTCTTAGAGTCCGATTTCGTGCACAATTAGTATTTTAATCTCTACGGATGATTTAATTTAGGGAATCAAATGACGAGGGTTAAGACTCAATGTAATGACAAGGGTTAAGACTCCAAAATGTATAGGATAATAGGTTATCAGCTAACTAATCAACCAAATAAATAAACGTGTAAAATATATATGTAATTTTAAGGAGGTTACACATAATTAGACATGATTTTCTCAATGATTCCGATAATTTTCCGGAGTACATTTCGGAACATAGATTTGGAGGAGCATCTTGACAAATTTGTGGTATTTTTTTGAGTCACAAGAAGATTCTTTTTTTTATCACTACTATTGCTACTTATAGATTATAATTTTGTGCATGTTATTTTTTAAAGTGTTAATTTACCTGACTAATTTGAGGTCTATATTTTTTGTTAAGGCCTACTAAATTTTATTCCCACCTAGATAAAGGGACAAGGGGTGTTTAAATTTGATAAAATTACTAAACTATTCTCTATAAAAACATATGATCTAATATATTTTTATTTTTCATCACAAGTTAAATCTCTATCCACTGATTCCTCTCTTCTCTTCACCTCTCTTCTCCCTTGTCTTTCATTTCCAAACTAAAAAATCGTTGAATATTTCGTCGATCGCCATTTCAAAAATCAATCAATCGATTTTTTCTATATTACGGTGATGGTTAGACAATTTAAACAAACTATTAAAAAACCTAGTAGAAGTGATCCAGAAATAATAAAAGTGGTTTGATAAACAGTCGAAAACGGTTGTTGATCGCGAATAAGAAATTGATTTCGACAAACAAATGTTTAAGACACCACAAGCATAATAAATGGAAAGAATCATGTACTTTTCTAGTAACTCATTCCTCTCCATTGGGTTATTGATTCATGCAAACACACAAAAATAAAATAAAAAATTGAAATATGTTTTCTACCATATTCGGTCGATGTGAATGTTCACACAGACCGATTCATTTATTAATTGGTCGATGTTCATATATATGTCGACTGATTATTCTTGGAGGAAATGCACATGTTTCTCTTGGTTTTTAGGTACAAACGGTTGATGGGAATGTCCACATGGAACGATTATAAAGACTATAATTTCTCAACGATCAATACCTTAATCGTTTAGTATAAATGGTCATATCAACTTATTTTTACTTAGTATAAATGCACAAACTTTCCAAAGATTTTTTAGCCTATAATCGGTTGATATACACATCTTTCTTGACCGATTGTGAAGTGCACATTGCTTGAAATTGGTGGATGTGGATGTATTGTGATGGTATATTGTTCACTTGGAATTTCTGAAGTTACTTATATTTGATTGTTGTTTATTGTATATTGTCATATTTTACAGGGACAAGAGAAAAAAAAGTTAGAAAGGAGATTGGACAAGAAAAATGATTTTCCTTCTTTTCCGAGTACGGGACCTCATCGAAGGAAGGTCAAAATTTGGTTGCTAAATATTGTAGGGGATCGGGCGGAGGTAAAGCAATTCCCATCAATGAACCAACTCTAGTGGAATACCCAGGAAAAGAAAAATCTGATAGTGAAAAAATAAAATAAAAAACTGATAAAGATAAAAGTGAATAAGAAGTTGATAGAGAACTAAGTTATGACGAAGAAGTTGACAGTAAAGGTGAAAATGATGACGAAGAAAGTGAAAGTAAAGTGATACCAAAGAAGAAAAAGACAAATAAGAACAACAAGGAGGATATTTGTCAAATTCTGAATTGATGTTACCTCGCGGCGTTAATCATTATATTTATGGGTTACCCGGTGATGGAAGAAAGTTGTTATGGGGGCACAAACACACTTGGAATGCTACCGTATGAGAAACCATAGTAATTATCTCGACCTTATGTTATATCTCGAACTTTTATTTTAATTATCATGCACTTTTTAATCAGTGTTAGTGTTTTTATTATTTGTCTACCGATATTTTATATAGGATCACACTAATGTCGTGCATCTTCTTAAACACTGATTGTCAATGAGTAAAACGAAAAATGACGATTGTCTGGAGAAGCACCTCAAATCATCCAGCTCATAGATAAGTCAAGGTTGTTGGTTGCGATAAAGAATTTGGTGATTGGATATGACAAACACCTCTGAGAGATGTGATAGGGAAACAGATACCCTGCTTATTTTGTTTGATGAAATGACCATAACTCTAGATGATGTGTTGACGATTACAGGTCTCATCGTATAAGGTAAAGCCGTAAGGGGGTCCAACTATGTGAATGATTTTATTTGGGAGAAGATTAACGATTTTACTTCAAAGGTGTTGGGTTAGAATGAGGAGAATACTAAGTCGGAGATACTAGTAGTCGGTCAAAAGCAGAGAATATTACATCTCAAGAGCTCGAGGGAATATTTTGAGGGAACATATGAGCTTCATAAAAAAGATGAGTTGACTCAAAATCGTATCAATGCTACAACCACCACATATATTTTTTACATCTTGGGATCGTTATCTTCGCTGACGTTTTTAGTTCTCGTGTGAGCAACAACTATATACAGTTAGTGGAACCACTAAACAAAGTTCGCGACTACTCTTGGAGCACTGGTCGCCTTGCATACTTTTTGAATGAATTGAAAAAAAATGCTTGGGTAAAGAGGAACCAAGATGGAGAGAATATGACTCTTCTGCAGGTAATTCAAGTGGTGTGGTTATTGTATTTTTTGTATTTTACTCTTTGCATATTTCACTTATAATCCTATGTTAACGCAGGTGTGTATATACCTACACTTCTCAAAGTTTATTGAAAGGGCCATAGTGAACAAAAATTGGGACGATACTTGTTTTGGAAGTTCGATACTCCTTAAATGGTAAGACGAAAAGTTTGAAGAAGGAGTTCTTAGAATTGAGACAATGATTAGACGAGTTATCGCCAAAAGATATTTTCTTTTGACCCTTACAAGGAAACAATGTCGGAAAGAAAAATTATTTGGTGTAAGGACTAACATTATTTTGGACCTTTGTTTCACCCAAAGGGTATATAATGTATAACCCGATGAGAGTTGCGAGACAATGTGATGGTGTACAAAAGATCCCAAAAAATCTCTTCAACACAAGTGTTTATCGAAGAAGGCCGACTATAAGGCCCTCAAAAATGAAATTATGGTTGTTCATGAGCCTTTACCATCATCCTAGGATTAGGAATATTGGAGTGCAGTTGATGGATTTTTAACAAAGGAAAAAATTGTAAAATCGCCTTATGCCCTGTAGTAGGAATATAAAATTTATATATTTATTTATTGTCCTGTATCAGTAATATATAATATGTATTTCTATTTTAAATTCCGCAAGAGAATGAAGATTACAGACTCTGCTAAATAACTAAAGGTACTCTATACTAATTTTGTAGCCTCTCCCTAAATATACACATCTACATACATATTAGAGCTTCATTCGGCTGAACTTCCAATATTTTATATATATAAAAAACAGAATTAAGATGTGGCACAAAACCACAACTTCAAAGAGAAATAATAGAAAGGAAAAATGATAAAAGATAAAAGAATTGGAAATAAAAAAAAATTATACCGATGAGCTCACCAAAAGTGTTTCATCTGGAGAGTTGGTGCATGGTATTTCAAATAAATCTCATGTTTTGGCTTAGCTTTTTAAATCTTAAAGCAGTACAAAAAATATTGAATAACCATTTAAAGAATTAGAACTACGAGTCTAAATATGGACATTTTAGAGATTAATTCAGACTTCGGTTTTCTTCTTATGAATTGTAGTTCATCAAATGATGTTTTTATAAAGGTATTATTTATCCTTTTGACTCATTATTGATTAAGTTATAATTGACGGAACGTATGGTGTCAAATCTAAAAATTAAAATGGAGGTTATAAAGTTTTCAAAGCTAAAAAGTTTGGACCTAGCTTTGTGAAGTTTTTTTGTTAGGTTTAAAATATTTCACAAAATAGAAGTTTGAACCTAGTTTTGTTCAAACTATGAATAATATGCACGGTATGGATTTGTTATTCACCCAAATAATCTGGACCAAAGTTCCTTTATGTAGAAATTAATGTTTTTGAGATATTTTTTTTGTGTCCTTGGCGTACAAAATATGTTTGTTTATTTATTTATTTATTTTGCTCTATATAATTCTTTGTGTTACATAATGTTTTACCTTGATTTATTAAGAAGAATCGTCATCACAATCTCATCAACATTCTACACGTGAATATCTTTTATTCAATTCATCATCTTGATGAAAGATCTGACATTAGTAGCTTCTCAGTTGTTATCCATATGGGCTCTACTGAACCATGAATTATAGAACCAGGTTTGAATTTGTTATTCACCAAAAAAGGATGAACCAAGATATTAAAAAAAATTGTTTTTAAAGTGTTCAACGTGTTCTTAATGAAAAAAATAATTTTATATACTGTTTTGCTTGAGGTGTTTGCCGTGTTCATGATGTTTTACCTCAATCAATTGAAAAGTATTCTCATCATTATTATCGTCTCATCACCGCTATAGCCATGGATATCTTTAATTCATTTCATTATCTAAATGAAAAATACAATATCATTAGCTTCTCAATCTATTCATATAAAGCCTACTAATTAAATCCCTCCAAATCAAAAAACAATTCAATGTTATGATCTTTGTAGTAAAAGTTGTTAGCCGGGTAAAGGGATAAATAAACCATGTACTAAAACAAATATAACATTCAACAATATCTAAATTTTCTAATTAGACATACAACAGTCAAAAACTTAGCCCAAACATACGGTTATACTTAAGTTATTATTTAATACTCTTAAGTTTTTGAATACCTAATAAAACAACAACACAACAATAATAATCTCTAAGAAGTTCAACTTAGAAAAATGTTAAGAACTAAAAAGTGAAACTTAAAACAGTCAGATTCTACTAAACTCATGAAGCTTCGATTTTGATATTAATATTTTCTTCCCTTTCATCGTCGTAGCCCAATGATCTTCATGGGATTGTGATGGCTCCCCTTAAATATCACCAATACTCATCTCATCTAATTCAATATCATAACCTTCATCTTCTACTGTAACGCGACCCTTCGATCTCTAGTTTTTGAACTCGTTCCAACAACAATTTGATTAACTAATCATGCCTCTTGAAACTCGCCAAACATATCACGATCGCCATTAAAAAGTTCAACTAGCTCGTTTTAGTTGTTCCCATCGACCCCTTTCATCGAAGTTGGATCAATACCAGAATTCGATTGATTAAACGTATTTATATTCTCAATGCATCGCATTTCAATTTTGATTCTATAAGTCAGTTCCTCTAATTCAAATGCAATTCAACTACAACTCCATATAAAATACTCCCTTTGTCCCACATATAAAGACGAAGTTTTGGAATTTTATTGTCCAATTAAATAGGCGGGAATATATTTTCAAGAAGGTTTTTTCCATAGATACCCTTATTTATGATACATGAGTATCATCACAATTAAATTCATGTTTCCAGCATTGAAAATATGATAAAGGATAAAATAAGAAATTTTTTTTTTTTATGAAATCGATATTAATTTTTTAATTAAAAAAAAAAACTATTCCGCCTATATATGTAGGAAGGAGAGAGTAAATCAAGATGTATTTCCTTTACTTGTCCCAATTAAACAATCACAAAAGTGACATTTATTTATTAGAAAATACAAGAAACTTATATTACCAAAAATACTCCAGTTGCACTCATATGATATTGCTACTTGGTTGTTCCAAAATTCTCCTTGCCAATCTTTAAAGGGTAGGTAATAATCTCCAAACATAATCCATGAATCACACATAAATATTCACATGTTAATATAGTTCAAATAAAAACTGGAATACTATTATACTAATGAGCGTAGTTGTCAAAACTTACTAGGCTGGAGATTTTCCCTTTGTTGTATTGTAAAAGGACTTCCTAAATCCCAGCAACACTTTTATAATGAACTAGTTATAGGAATCAAAGATCTTGTTCATCTTGAGGAAGCAATCTTTCAATGGTAGTGGAGATACCACCCACAATATGTACGCTAGCCTCGACTACTTATGGATCTTGTTGAAAGTATATGCTAGGGTTTAAGTAGAACATAGTTGTGTACAGTAGGTGCTAGAGATAACCATTCCACCTGGTATCAATGATTTTCCAAACTCTTTGTATGGAGACGTAGGCTTCATGATTCTTTTTAATTTGGTCTTTAACCCTATTCATCGCTCAATATATGTACTCCATGCTAGTTTTTTTTTTCATTCAATATCAACCAAGATCACAACATCCACTAGTGGTGACATCACTTGGTAAGCAAAGAATAAATCACCCCAAAAAGCTTGTCTAGCTGGCTATTACCCTAGCACAATTGGTTTTTCCATATGTTTATGAGAACCTATTGGTAATCCACTACTAACGAACAAAAAGAATAAATAATATAACACTTATTCATTTAGATACTACACGGTGTAAAGAAATTGGTTGCAGAACTAGTTTATGAAGCTGCATGCCATTTTGTTCCATTCAACTTCCATATCATGTTAAGATCCAAACCATGATTATTTATGTAAACAACAAGTGTTCTTGCTATCACCATAACATTCTTCACTTTAGGGATTTTTGACCCGATATCAACAAGTGGCTCAAATGATTTCATAAATTCTTATGTATTTACCATTTGCATCTTCATCGATGTACTTCTGATATTGTAGTAGATCGGAAGTGGCATTGCTTTCTTATAATGTCCAATTGTGTGTGTCATAGCTTCAAAACTTGGTGTTCTTACTGCATTGAAAGGTAACCCTACTTCATATACCCATTGTGATATCTTATCCCAAGCATTTTCCGTAGATATCTTAATGTGAGGATAATATTTGTCTAACACTTGTTGTTTTCTATGTCTGACTTGAAAACGTCATATAAAGGTCCTTTAACAGTGTTGCCATGAACCCTGTTTTTGATATTAGGTGCACTATTACCACTGCCACTAGGTTACTGATTTGTTGTTGTAAATTCTTCTTTTATATCAATGGTGTCACTACTTTCATCGAAGGAACTACCACCTTATTGTATTGTCCCAACCCTTTGTTTATCTGCCTTATTCTTGTTATAAGCTTCAATTTGATCCCCGACCTTATTTTCTATCTCCAATGTTGCAAAAGAACATCCTTTAACATTTCCATTAGCATGAGTAAGGTGTTGTTTCACCATATAAATTCCTCCTGGTAACTTCTTTTGTATCCCCATTCATATGATATATCTTTCCCATTCTCTAGTGTAGATATTGCGGTTGATGAGTTGGTAGCATCCATTATTGAAGGAAACAAAGATCAAAGAAAAAAAATAGAAGAGAAAAAGTGGTAGAGCAATTAGCTGAGAAAAAACAAGAGAAGAAGAAGGAAAGCTATAATCAAAACCCTAAGTTAAGTTTTTACTCACCGGGCTCAAGCGGCAAACAAGCCCAAATCATTTGATAAATTAGCCTGATATCACTGCCTAGGCCAGGGTGTTGTAGTGCTTAAATAAAAAATACCCTCAAATTTAACGAAAATGACATGTTGACAAAACATCCTGAAACATATCCCCACTGAGAGAGAAAATGGACCCATTTTATACATCTCTGCATAACTTCCCTTGGTACGTGTAGAATCATTGCAAATATAATCCAACCTAGAGTTTTGCATCTATTGGTTATTCAGAACAGAACCACTGCAAATCTGACTGAGGCTAGTGTCCAACAATCGATTAGTTATTCAGAATGACACAAAGACCTATCAAAGGATTTTTGTCGAATTTATGAACAAATTTACACCTCTGACCAAACCCTAAAATAAACTTGAAAAACTAGAGAAAATATTAGGAAGACCTTAAAACTTGACATCAAAAAGATATCCATATACATGTCACATAGGTACTGGTCCATGTCGGTTCAACCGTGATCTAATATGGGTCCTAAAAAATTCACTATTCCAGATTTAGGGGTTTAAATACATACCACATATGGATGTATAAAAAATTGGATAAAGAAAAGGATCTCCCTGTCGATATCCGACTTCATATAGGGCATCAAAAGACTTGTAAAAGAGACAAACGTTTATGCCGAAGTGTTTTTTTCTCCTTTCTAATAGAGAACTCATTTTCATTAATGGCAAATCAAAATTACATAAATATTAACGTTAATAAGAACCCAAAGAGAGACATATAATAAAATTACAAGCCCAAAAAAACCCAACAAGAGAAAGGAAAGGAAAATCGGTATAGAACAAGTACATGTACGAAGAAAAAACCGAATTAATCAAAGACGGAATGGTTTTCGGCATGTAAGCCAACCATTTTGTTAGATTGTTATCTTCTTGAGGAAGATGTACTCCTACATCAAAGGGGTGATTAGCCAATCTTCTTAAACTTGTATATGAAGCTTTTGGTCGGTCGACTGATTTCATCACAGGTGAGCAAAACCCCCAAACACCCTAACCGAGATTCACCATCAACACAGAGTTGCTCTAAAAGTAAAAACAGAAGCACCATTAAAGGGCAGAAATCTTAGGGAGAGATGAGTGCAAAACATGATAAAACTAAACCTAAATAAACTTTTAAACTACACTCTAGACCTAAGAAAGCAGTAAATGTTGAAGGAAAACCTGGTCAGATCTTCCCCAGCGTGCATCAATCCATATATCCCGAAGGCACCTTGAAAGGCTTGAACCCAAGAACTTTAGACACCTTGATACATAAATATTGACACCCTAGATGCCTTTTCAAGACTTCCACAATAGGTTAATTATCATAAGTGGCGATTTACAAAAACAAGAAATAAAACATTATAAGGAGTATCATACAGCACCATGGAAGAGAAGCAAGGCAGAACAAAGGGGAGACTCAAGGAGGGAGGTACAACACAGATATTTTGCTGAACCTTTATGGTATACAGAAGCTGTTTGTTACCTTAAAGCCTCGATGAGGCATACAAATTCCAATAAAACACGGAAGAGGGATAGCCCCACAGAAGAAAAGTGAAAAGAAAGAAATATAACCACTAGGAGGAAGAGAATTAGAATACAAACATATAAATATAAGACTTGCAGCAAAAGTTAGATGGACTGCAACTGGGAGAAAGAGATGCGAATAACAGAGCCTTCGATGGGTATTGCATGCTTGCACACAAGGGCTTCAGTTGCCTGCTCCTCGGTCTCGAACAGCACCAGAGCCTGCTTCTTCCCGTTTGCCTCAAAAAGCTTGGTGTTGACTATTGCGCCATGCTCTTCAAGGTGGGCAACAATCTCCTCCTCAGTGATCTCTTGAGGAAGAGTAGAAAGGTGAATCATCTTAGTTGGGGAGCAGCAATATCGGTAGTTTTTCGAGGCATTTCGATTGAACCGGTTCAAATTCGAATTTGAGTATTCATGTGTATCTGGTGCTGTTGTGATGGTTGGAAATTTTGAGAAGTTAACCTCCATTCTCTTACCAAAAAGCATGGCGCCCTAGAGGCAATAAAAATAAATCCAGACGTTAGTATCCAATTTAATTGAATTATTCTGCAGGAAATGAGCATTCACAATTTACTATTAAGGTGCAGAACTGCTGCAGCCATCTCTATTGTGAACTTAGAAGAAAGAAATGGTACAAAAATGAATAAAACCACCACCACTGGAGGCTTTTAACTAATTAAAAGACATATCTTGAATTCTTAAGCCAAGTGCTCTAAACTAAAATACCCGCTGCTCTAGCTAATTGTCCACCGTTTCCAAGTGTGATTTCTATGTTATGTATGGCCATGCCTAAGGGCATATCGGTTGAAGTAGATTCTTCTTTTTTTATCAATCAAAACCTCTCCCCAAACTGTACAAGCTTCTTCCAAAGCATACGGCTTTCTGGATGTATTCAAAACAAGAAGATACAGGAGCATGACTCAACCAAACACCCGATATAATTCCAGTGGAAGTCATGAATAATGAAAAGTAACGCGATTTGGACAGAAGGTTATAACTGTTGGTTCAGGTAAATATGCAATATGATGAGAATAATTTTTTGACAAGCTTGTGTTCAAAAAGAATATTCAAAACCAAATACCATGGTCCATGACAATGGGCTAAACAAAATCAGACCTTCAGAAAGTGCACAGCCAATTCCGCCTGAAAACCATCTCCCATCTGAACAAGTGCATGATCTGGCTTGTTGCGGAGAAGTTTGATTCTTATGATGTTCCCATAAATTGAGAACAAGTTGAAAAGCTTATCCTCGTCAATTTTCTGAAATGAGGTAATTGAAAATTTCATGATAATTAAAAAATAAAAAATAAAAGAGAAGAAGATAGAAACTAAGCATACAAAGGAATACATGACTTACATCAGAGTTCAGATTTGAAACCAGGACGGTGCACCTTTCATTAGTACCACTTATCCCAGGTGGCAATCCTCCTCCAAATGCAGCTGCAATTGCTGCAGCATTTCCCATCTAGAGAATAGAACATGTTGCTCAGGAATGCAAGTATAAGAAGATTCAGATAATCTTGGAAGGAAGTGCACAATGACGAAGAAAACTTATCCACAAAATCAAGCCCACAACATGAAAGTGGAATTGTGTAACTTTTCACAATTGACGAGTCAGGATAATAAACAACTATTCCTATTATAAATTTCAGTAAAATAAAATTAAAAAAACAATGGGCCCAATCCCCATAAAGTGTTAAGTACTAACGGGCAAATAGTAGTTATGCACACAATAGAACCAAAGACTCATCAGACCAAGGAATTAAAAACTGAAATCAGCAGCTCGGAACAAGATAACCTGGACACAGTTGGAATATAGCCAGAGCAACACCAACCTGTGGATAAGCTAGTGAAAGAAGAAAATAATATCAGCTAGTGATTGGCAAACCGCCAAAATAATAAACAACTTGAGATGAGTAAAATAAATAAATTTAATGCCCTACCTCCAGAAGGTTGCAGTGAATATAGTCCCCCAGCATCGCTGTAACCAGGCTTTCATGACGAAAAAATAACAAAAGTAAACCAGGAGAAATGAATGAAACAAAAGAAAGAGAAAGGGAATGGGATGCAAAATTTGGAACAGCAAACCAAATAAGCTGGAAAAAAACGACCACGGCGAATGCAATCAATTACAACAAGGAAAAACTTGAAATTTCTGTTCCATAGGAGAACATACTTGTGAGGATCTGCCTTTCTGCTCAGAAGGTAAAGACGGATTTGTGAAATCCCTGTACATACAAAGCAGAAAAACATAGTCAGAGCAATAGCAAACCTAAATGTTGGATTTGCCAGAAGGATCCCGTATGACCTATGTCTTATTGGAACCGACTCTAAAACTTCTTGATTAAGAACAAACACCAAAGCCATGGTTGATTCTTATTCAGCAAGAGAAAAAACCATGTGTTAACCACTCCACCATTCAACTTAAAGAAGGATCCTATGTTAGACTTAATCTTCTAAACTTTCAAAGAAGAAGTTGATGTATATATGTCATATAATAACCAAGACCCTAGGAGTTCTGTATTGTTTTTCGAATATCATCATTGCTACCCATATGCATGTCATAGCCTAAGTGAGGCACAATTCCAGTAGAGTAGTAAAGACAATTAGAAGATTGACCATAAGATATGAGGCCCAGGTATACAAATGAAACAAACTATGATAAATAAAAACAGGAAGACTATTCATTGAAAGGCAGCCAGAGTTGCAGTTCAGATCGTCTGAGAAAATGAGTGTGTGAATTCGACTACATACCTTGAACGCTCGTTATTATAGTTCACTTGTAATTCAGTGAGGCTGAATGTAGAAGAGTAAATGTAAGTTCTTTTAAAAAAAAAAAAAAAGAAGAAGAAGAATGCCAAGCAAAACACTGGACTGTAAAACTAGCAAATGGTGGAAAGAACTTACTTTGAGAACTGAATATCCAGCTGACAGCAACCATCATAAATATTACGTCCCTGAACAGGCGGAACATGTTTGAAGTTGTTTTAAATTAATACAGCAAGGCAGAGAAGCTATCATTTTTCAGCTAGACCTTGGATGGAAATAAATATACATACTTGGAGACCATCTCTGGCCAAAACAGCATTCTGGCGCGATTGGAACTGGATTAGAGCTTGAAAACCTACACATTAGCACAGCAGGGATCTCACACAATCTTTTAACTAGTTCAAGTTCATGTGAAACTACAACTTGAGAGATGCATTTGTATGAGCTCTACTAGTACAGCTCAAGAAGGTATATGAACAATTTAATGATTCAAAAAACACTTGATCACTGATAACTATAATAACAAAGATGTAAGGACTTATAAGAGCCCCTGCCAACTAATTTATTGGTTGTTATCCTTTTGATTGGTTAAAGACCTTTCCAACTTAGTCAATGCAAAATTTACCCAGCATAACTTAAAAGTGTGAAAGAAATAGCGAAAGAGAGAGAGATAGAAAGAGAAGACTTGTAGTAGCTGACCAGCTGACTTCTGAAATGTGACGATCTTCTCCACATACCCATGAGGAGAAAAGACTTGGTGAAGCACTTCCACCGTAATAGGATAGAGCAGGTGGTGAATTGTAACTAAGAGTATTCGGTTGGGCTCTGCATCCTGAGGGTGCCCAACAGCCGACCAGCATGAAGACAGGACAGAAAGAGAGAAGAAAGAAGAAAGAAAGAATGAATAGAGAGGAATAAGAAAAGAAGGGAAACTTAGAGAAAAATTAGAAACTTCAAAAGCACAATTTACCATATACAACAAATACTCAAGCTTTTCTTTTTTCATTTTTCTTTTGCTAATAGACTATGTATGACTAATTTTATTGGCATCCAACTCAGAGTTAATTGTCCAATAATCAAGCATTCTATGCCAAACTAGATTGAAAGAGTGATAGATATTAAGATAGTTAATATAAGGTCTTGTTGAGCTTATAGTTAAGTTTTATAAGAAGGCACTCATTACATACGTGTTTTGTAAAAAAATCAGACAACCAACCAACCTGGTCTGCAGCCTTTCGTCCTTGAGCATTTTGTTCCATCGTTGTAAGCTCTTGATGTGAAGAGAATTGAATGTAAACGTTCCTACCCCTAACAACATGATAATTCATTTTTTAAAGAGAGTGATGGAGATGGGAAAAGAGAGTAAAAATGGCACATAGAACCCTACAAACAGGAAACTAAAGTAGTACCTGACGCTTGGCTGAACATTAGTGTAGTATTGCAATGCATTGATGGCAGATGGAAGATCATGCATCTGGAGAAGAGCCTGTCCGTATCAAAGAAAACAAATTATAAATATTTAGCTAGAAAATGGAAGCCAACCAAATTTCCATGGCAATTGGACAATTTATGCTAATGAGTAAAGAAAAGAAGAAAACGAGCCTGATTTTTAGCGCGTAACATGACGAGCTTGGTGACAGTACCAAAAGGCTGAACAAGCTGAAGTAGATCATTCTAAAGAAAAAGAAAGGAATAATTAACGAACTATTGGATAATGTTTATATATGTATAAGTTAGTACTCCATAGTGCAGAGACAAAGAAGTGTTATTTTTGTTTTAAATACCTCTGAAATTTCATGTCCCACATTTCGGACATGAATGACTTTTGAAGGAGCCTCAGTAGTCATCTTAAGAATTAAACCTGACCTGAAAATCAAAACCAAAAACATCCGATTAAATTTCTACTTACTCTCAACGCAGTACCAGTGGAGAATTCTCTATAGTTAGTGGCTCTATAGTGAAACATAATAATAATAAAAAAAATTAAGGATTTTTTTTTTTTTAAAAGAGAATTGAAAAGGGGAGAATGATCATCATCAGCCCTAAATGCTAGACACACAAATATCGGGAACAAAAGCTCTTTACCAAATCTTAACCGTAAGAATTAATCATATCACTTATAGGGACCGAAAGAAACCCTAGAAATCATTAAAAACTTAAGCTCCAAATTTTTTGAAAATAAATGATTGGAGAAAAAACACGAAGATGTTCATTCTAATCTTACCTAATTCTAATACAAAAAAATATCGGATACAGAGACAGATCCATAAACCAGGAATAAGAATCAGCAAGACAGAGATTGATTACCTCCGTGGAAGAGAACAAAAAGAAGTTCGAGTATGAAAATCAGAATCAAGACTTGTAAAAGTATTCTGGACTTGTTATTATTCTTATCGTCGACGATTGCATTTGTGGGACTGAGATGGACGGATGGATAAATAGTAATACTGTATTAAGCAGCGCGACCTTATTCAGCTACAGACCAAGTATTAGACCTAAGGCTAACCAACAAACGGCAGGGGGGAAGGATGGGTGTAGGGCTCTCAAATAAATAGTCCCTAACAGTGACTGAATTTCTCAAATAAATAGTCCCTAACAGTGACTGAATTTACATAATGAATGTTGGCTTAACGGTGTGCCATCACTGCCATGGTAGCCAAAAATAAAATATTTTGAAATTTCTTGTTGATAGAGGTGAGGAAGTGTTGAGATGAGATCAGCAAGTTAGATGATGCTTACATGAACTGATCGGGAATCTACTTTGCCAGCAAAACAACGTGCTAGTTGGTAGTATTTGAGATATTTATACGGATTCAGAGCTTACCGACTGCAGTCGAATTGTGAGATCTACTTTTCGTTGCCTGCACAGTGTATATGCTAATTTTTAATCTTTTTGTTCTACCTACGGTGCGCTTCTACAGTTTCGTTTCTCTATTTTAGAGCCGTTTAACAATGGTCATTTAGACGTTAAGCCTGCTTATGGTCCTTCGGTGGAATCATTTTTATCTGTATGATTGCAAATTCATAATCAATCCAATGCACGTAGGTGGTGTATTTGGCTTTGATTTTTCATGGTAACCACTAATGGGCATGTAGATTTTGGATAATCAAGTATGCTCACGGGATTACATATGTTGTTTTTGTTGATTCTGTATAAAAACTACGCAACCAATCACCAGAGTAACTGCGTACTGTGATTTCAATTTATTGCGATTTATTGCTTCAGCTCGTACTGTTAATACCGGGATTCAGAAAACTGGACCATGTATTCTAGCAGCTGGGGAAAATTTGCCATTCTCACTAAATACAGTCCTATATATCAACATCGAAAGAAACATCATACTTATATACAAATCACAGACAGTTACTTTGGACGATTTTCAAACACCTGGACTTGAGGAGCTATAGTTTTATATAACTTGAACAAAACATCACTAGGACGAAATATGATTTCGAACTTGGATGTAATATAGTGAATAGATATTAACCCTACATGATTTAAAAATTCTTTCCTAACGACAAAATTGAATTGAACTTGAGATTCTACAAACTAATTCAAAAGTCTAAAAGACTCAAGCAGCTGCTGCCTGGACAGGCGCATCCGATCTATTATATTCCCGACCACGCCCACGGCTTCGTCCCCTACCACGACCACGCCCTGCACACATCAACGAAAAAAGCATATACATTTAGTGAAGAAAATAAGCTATTCAAAACTGCAACATGTTGAACCATGCAGAAGGGCAGGTGGTATGTCTGTCCCAAGAGACGGTGTATTTGCAATTACTAATTTAATCAAAGGTTTGTTCAACAGCTACTAATTATTTAAAATATATCACAGCTAAGTGAAACGAGAAAATAACAAAAGGCAGAAAATTTATAATATAGACATGGACTAGACATGGGTCTTACCGCGTCCTTGGGCAGGTGGTGCTTCTGGTCCACCACCATAATCATTATAACCACCAGTCTCTTGATGCATCACCATATCTCCACCACCATAACCACCTCTTCCACGGCCACGGAAACCACGTCCACGACCACGACCTCTCCCTCTTCCACCATACCCCCGTCCACCATTATCATAACCTCCATCACCTCCATTATAATCAACCACTCCATTGTTATACCCACCTGGAGGCAAGAGAATGTGACAAATAAGGACAACCTGCGAGCATGTACTAGTAGTATAACAATGACTTGGAAGGTCAATCCTACGAGAGACACTGAGCTCGGAAATAAGTTCGAGAGAATGTAAGTAGTACCTCTACCTCTACCCCTTCCCCGAGCACCAGAACCTCTACCTCGCATACCAGGAGAGCCCTCTAGAGTAATGCAACCAAACTAAAGGAACTACTTAGCACAAAAAAACAAAAAAAAAGTGCAAAAATTATCACATAAAAAGAAAAGTTAAAATACCCTCCTCACCTCCTTCATAATCAAACTCAGTCCATGGTTTGACTTGATCAGCTGGAATTGGAGGCTGATATCTGCATCGTTATTCAAGGGGAGCATTGTTGAGAGTAAGTTACAATGCAATCTATGAAAAGGCTCAAACTTGCATCTAGAAGCAAAAGGAAATAATGTGTTGATAAATTAATAGAGGGATTCTTCATCTGTTGCTATTAAAATATTAAGGCAGTTATGAAGATTAACACCTTAGCAATACCAAACTAGTAAGGATTGCTCAATATATTATCGTAGTTCATCAACAAGATTCTAGCATTACTTCAGAGTGGTACAGTTTCAGTAATATTTGCACATACATAATCAAAAAACTTATCTAGAACAGATAGCAACATATATCACATTAAACTACTCTTCAAACAAGGTGATTATTAAGGCTAACTAAGGTAAGCATTTTTCATCCAATAAGCAAGTAAGCGCCAAACTACTCAAACTCTTAATATTGGTACAGTGGCCATATTTAGAATGGCTACAACCAGTATACTATATTTTCTTATCAAAGAAAAAAGAGTTTCCAACGTTATCAATGGGATTGAGGTTATAGCCCCACTACATCTGAAGCCACATTTGGTTTACAGAGACCACCAAATGATTTACTAGATGCACAACGTATGAAGGTGAAAAAAGAAAGAAGAAAGGAACCGCAAAACCATATTATAAGCTTATAGAAAACCAAAATGATTATTTGTACGAACCCAAACGCCCGTAATTCTATAAATGAGCCACAGTTATACATTCTGAACACTTGCAAAATATAATTAAACAAACCAATAGAAATTATCCACCAGGATTCACACCATAAAGTCTTATTGAATGTTAATAAGACATATACTTTAGATGTAACCCAAAACACAGTAGTATATCAAATTTAAGATTTCTTCAAATAAAAAAGGCATCTTCTTGATAATAAGGGATGTACTCCTCAGTAACCATGTGAAGTGTTATCCATAATATGTTGCCTTAATCGTTTCTATGAAAGAAAGTCAATAATGATAACTAGACCTTCATGATATCTAGCAACTTTCACAAACAAATTATTGGTAAAAAATGTGGCTGTGGTTCCTTATCTAAGAAGTTGAGCCATATTTACAACATTAGGACGGTAAATTAACACCAATGATTAAAAAACTTTCAAATAATCTAAAACAATATACAAACTTAGTGACAGACAGAGAATCGGATCATAGATATTTACCCTGTGGAGGATGTATCAAGCTCTTTCTTCGATAATGTAATGGTGATCATAGAAACATGGCGAGTAGTTTCCAAACTACAAAATGAAAACATAACAAGAATTTTATTCACATCAACTATATTAAACAATGTAAACGAAAATTCTGACTAGAAACAAGACCAACAATTCTTACGGAAGAAGGCCTTCTTCAAGCGGCTCCCACATGTCAGTTATATCAGTAGATCCCGCACATGTATTCTGATGGAGACCAACAATTCTTCTCTGAAATTGGGAAACACACGCGTAATCTAACATCATCATCACAGCGATGTAATAGAAAGATTATCCTATGAGACCAATTAGCGCAGCACCTTAATTAATTCAGCAATCATGACAGTCTTGTTGATAGCTCTCCCCATTGCTTTAAGGACAATTTCATCTGACCCTTTTTCCTGCACAGAGACAAAACACAATGAAAATCCAAGCAATTTGATATATCAGTCAAATAAAACCCTGATTGTTATACAGTTGTGTTCATAATTGATGTAACCAAATAAACCCTGACCTGGAGGAGAGTGGTGGCATAAGTAATGTAGTTTCTCATCCTCCCTTGAGTTGTAATCCTTATCTCATTTTCATTTATCGGAGTCTCTGCTCTCGGCTTCTCTACCCTCTGGTATCGATCCATCTTCTAATCATCATCAACAACAACAACAACATAATACTGAGATTCAACAACAAAAACAGATCTAAAAAATTAAGATAATTTTATTTTTGACAGAGAAATGAACCTGCGGAGTTGAGGAGAGTGATAGGGTTTCAAACTGGAATAAAACCTCTCGCTCGCTCGCAGAGAGAGGCTTGTTTCTGGTTGGTTAAAGAGATATCTTTTTTCTGCTTCAAATAAAACACCTCTGAGAAGGGCGGGCTTCTCTGTATCATATTTATAGGGTTCCCATATAAAAGTGTTGTTGCGGATTGTAAGAATCAAAGAAAGATGCGTAAGAATCGGTTTGGTTGGAAAGTTTTTACTTGAGGTGTAACTAAAACTAGGGCTTACGTACATATAGCATCTCGACATCTCTATTCCATCGCCAAATGAATCTCTTTCCTATCTACACGGTTTTTTTTTTAAATTTGATCACAATAGAGCGTCGATATTTGTAATCCTGCTGTTATTAGGGAAGTCTAGTTGCCCGGCTTGTGGTGGCAATGTAGC
Source organism: Papaver californicum (assembly GCA_023531435.1). NCBI lineage: Eukaryota > Viridiplantae > Streptophyta > Magnoliopsida > Ranunculales > Papaveraceae > Papaver > Papaver californicum. Next base: position 751,501 of record JAJJMC010012982.1, read on the forward strand.
CTCCTTCGCACCAAATATTATATTGTTGTTCAAAGCTGAAGTTACATTCCAAAATGGTAAATTTCAAGGATTAGATTGTGATTGTAACTGGTTCAATCATCAATTCCTGACACCAAATAATGGAAAAAAAAAACTAATTACTAAGACAAAAATGATTAATTATCTGTATATAAATCCAAGCAAAACAGACAACTATAGTATGAATAAGATGACTATAAGATTATAAGATGCTGAGGCACATAAAAAAAAGAAGTGATAAAAATATAATAGACCAAAATTATCTGATTAATTCATAATATAACCAAGGGAAAAACTAAAACTTGTTCAGCAATGAAAAACCGAAGGTTCCTAGGCTCCAAAGAGTGTCAAAAACCTCACTTCCCACTCAAAAGGAAAAAAGAACAAGGGAACTCTCTCCAAATGAACACTATCAAAGAGATCTTCAAAACAGATAACCTTACAACAACTAACTTGTTGCTCAAAATATTTAAAGACTCTATACTCAAGCCTTGATGCGCCCATAGTACTTCTGCTTCTCTTGTGTGGTCTGGAAACGACCATGTCCAAATTTGGATGAGGTATCAATAAACTTGAGCTTGATCTCCTCAAGAGCCAAACGAGAGGTCTGCTTCAACAAGGACTGTCGAAGAGTGACAACCCTCTTCTTTGGCCCAACACAGCACCCTTTAATCAACAGGTAGTCATCCTTCACAATACCATAGTGAGGGAACCCACCAATAGGGGTGATGTCCTTCTCAGTCCTGATACATTATCAAATTATAAACATTAGATAAAAATATAATACAATTCCAAGTAATATACAGGGAAATCCCCTTAAATTCCGACACATGATCTTAAATACTGAGACTTGCCTGTCGAACTCAGTCATAGCTGTATGAGATTCCTGCTCAGTTTTGCCAAGCTTGTAGATCTTCTTGTTCATCTCAGTACGATGATGGTAACCATTCTGACCAGCCCTGGCAACAGTGAAGGAAACCCTAGCAGGATGCCACGCACCAATACAAGCAACCTTTCGGAGACCCCTGTGAGTCTTACGAGGCAAACGAGTAACCCCCCAACGAGTAACAACACCCTCGTAACCTTTACCCTTGGTCACACCAATGATGTCAATCATCTCATCCTTCTGGAAAACAGCATCAATTGGGACTTGCTTCTCAAAGAAACCATAAGCAAAGTCTACTTTGTCAGCAATGGTTCCTCCATTGACCTGGATTTCCATAAGGTGTGCTTTCTTTTGTTTCAAACCCTTCATTTTCCTGATCTGAAATTCAGAAAATAACAAAATCAGACAATGCAAGCTTAGGACAGAAAATGAGTTTAAAGAAAATAAACAGTGCAAGTTATAAACTTGTTAACCAAAATACAACTTAATCTACAATAAAAGTGAGCTTGTGACCAATAAAATTGGGTATGCAGGGTCTATAGACACTATTAATTAAACAAAAATTGGCTCAATTAAGGCACTAATTTTACAGTTCCTAAAACTAATATAAAAGTATATTTTGGATGAAGAACCTAATTATATATCCACTAACTCATAAACAATAGCATACAGGAAATGCAAGAAACTGCAACTGCTCTATTATGAGGTTAATCTGGTGATGTGTGACAAGCTCGACTTTTCTGTAAAATAAACATCCAAAGGTGAATGGAACACAATATACCTGGGTGTGTGCCAAAACACGAATGATAGTTCCGTATTTCTTCATTTTCTCCAATTGAGATTGGATATCTTTCTTTCCATCATCAGTCTCGTACTTCTTTGAGTACTTTGTGAAAGCCTTCTTCTTGGACTTGGCAAAGTTCTTGTAGAATCTTCTTCTGACCTCCTCACTCAAATGCTGTGCCCAGACAGTGTTCAAAGAACGAAGACCTCGGGGAGTCTTAATGTAAGCAACAACTCCAACAACAACCATTGGAGGAGTTTCAATAATTGTCACAGCTTCACAGGTTTCCTTCTTGTGAAGTTCTGAAAGGCAGAGAAGACAATGTATTAACTTGAGTAAACAAAAAGAAGTAAAAGAAAGAAAAAAAACTGAACTCCAGTACAGACAGCATTAACAGTGTTATGGAAACAAAATTCTAAAGAAACTATAGCCTGCTGCCTGCCTTTTATGCTAAATATAGTATAAACTGCACAAACAATCAAACTTCCCATACTAACACAGATGCAGTCCTTATTTGCTATTTGTCGAGGTATACATACAAGCCAACTGCCGATTTAGCCTTTAGGCATTAAGTCTCTTTCTCACTTAGGCAACAAAGTCAATGTTATACAATGTAACTATGGTGCTTAAAACAAATAAGCTCTCTCGGAATTGAAGCATTTCATACCAATCACAAGGGTGCTAACACTTAAACCATGACCACATATAATTAAAATGACATATTTTCAAGAGTAAACAAGAAATCCAATTCTAAGGGCACTTACTGGATCCGGGCTTTTCGACTTCTCTGACAATGTGAGTCATACCAGCCTTGTAACCCAAGAAAGCAGTGAGCTTGCAGGGCTTGGTTGGGTCATCCTTAGGGAAAGCCTTCACTGCATTATTAAAACATATGAAGAACATATTAATTTCACTGGATAATAGAAAAACAAATTATAAATACAAGCAATGATACCCTTTTAAGCTTGACTATTAAGTTTTTTAGAACACTAATATACCTTTTCCTCTGTGACGAGCAGCTCTCTTCCTTGGAAGAAATCCAAGGGAACCGTGTCTGGGGTGCTCAAACTTCCTGTGAGACATTTTTCTTCCTGCGACCTGTACCACCAAATGATAATTACATAAATAAACTATACACAATACAGGGAACTAAAACTGTATGAAGCTGAATCATTTGTTAATACTATTATCGATTTACAAAACCATAAAAAAGAAACATCAATCTATTTTCTTTGACAATGAGTAAGCAATAGATAATCTTTAACATTAAGTTTTAGAAATGAAGAATCAACTAAAACAAGTTAAACAAACATGACGAAACTAAATCTACTGAGATCTAGTTTATGACTTATTTCATTTAAAATCATATTAACATTAGCATTTCTAAGCTCCTTCTGTGGATTTATTAAGAAACCCTAACTAAACCTTTCAAACTATCACTATTTTAAAAACAAATGATATAAATCACATAGTGAGATTTTGAAAGAATAATATGCACCTATACAGTTGATGAAGGAACGAAGAAAGGTAATAGGATGTAATCGTAATAAGATTTTAGGGTTTAGAATGGGATATCAATCTCACCTGAGAGAGAGTCTTCTTTTCCTGCGTCTTGCGGCTTCTACCCAGAGAGAAGTTTTAACAAAAACCCTAGCAAAGTTCTTATATAAGCGTGCACTATAATGTTCAAAGGGCAATTCTGTGATTTAAACGAGGTTCCCGTCGAAAATAATAGGGTTTGGATGTTTTATGGGTCATAAGCCCACTTTTGCGGTGCCAAGTTGAGCACATTGGTTTGGGTTAGCCTGGTCCATACCCAATCCAACGCGCAGTGGATTTTAAGTTTAACATCAGGAAATTTATTATTTGGTCCAAGGTCCAAATAAGATACTATAATAGGGTCCAATTGGATTTTTTTAATTTGTAGGTCCATAATTATCTAAAATATACAAAAGACCTAGTTACCCTTCCTCATACACATATTTAAACGATTATATTTTTACTTCTCTTTTATTTTTCTTCTCTTCAAATATGAACAACAAAATAAGAGGAAAGGAGGCTATATTGACGGGGATGCCGGATAGAAAAACTGATAATTTTTAACGGTTTTTACTGGACTTTGCGGTGGTAGTGGTGGCGGCATCGTAAAAGGAAGGAGTGGGTTTTAATTGTGGTGGTGGTAGAGGTGGCACAGGAAAAGCTAGGTTTGGGTAGTGGTTTGTGGTTATGGTGGCAGCACAACAATAAGGTGATTTTGGCAGTGGTAAAGGTTTATTAAGTGATTTTGGTAATAAGCTTCTCTAAAATAATTATAGTCTAAGGTGTGGATCGAGAGGCAGAGAGATGAAAAAATCTTTGTAACTATTTGAATGAGGTTTATGTGATGATGATGTTAGGAATATAATGGATTTTGGCAGTGGTGGTGATGATTATATATGTTTTTGAAATCTTTTCAATTCCTTTTTCTTGAATTCGGACTTTCCATCGATATATTTAAATATATTTTTGATCTTATTGTCGGGATTGGAATTAATTCATTGTCAATTGATTAAATTTTTTGTTATTGAAATTAGGGTTAATGTGCATGGTTAGTTTCAAACAAATCAAATAGATGAATTGGAAATGAGAAAATAAGATTTAAGCGGCTAGTGTAAATTATTTTTACTAAATAAAATTATTGTTTTGATTTTTATATCTATACGCTATTCTGAAAATGTAAATTGCCTATATTATATAGATTTTTATGTTAACATGTTTTTATTGTATTGATTTTTATTTTTATGTGCTATTTTGGCAATGCAGATTGCCTATATAATGTGTTGATTTTCATATTTTATGTGTTATTTTTCCAGTGCAGATTGTCAATAATATATTAATTTTTAAATTTATCTGCTATTTTGGCAGTGCAGATTGCCTATATTGTGTTAATTTTATATTTATGCACTATTTTGACAATACCCTATATTGTGTTGATTTTTATATTTATGTGCTATTTTAAAAGTGTAGATTGCATATACTATACTGAATTTTATGTTAATGTCCTATTTTGACAGTGTAGATTGCTTATATTGTACTAATTTTTATATTTATGTAGTATTTTGACAGTGTATATTGCATATACTTTGTTGATTTTCGTATTTATGTGTTATTATGGCAGTGTAGATTGCCTATATTGTACTGATTTTTACGTTAATGTCCTATTTTTAGTGCAAATTGCCTATATTGTACTGATTTTTATTTTTATGTGTTATTTTGGAAGTGTAAATTGCCTATATTGTACTGACTTTTATGTTAATGTCATATTTTAGCAATGCAGATTGCTTATTATATTGTACTGATTTTTATACCTCTTTGGAAGCCAACAAGGATGTATATAAAGATAATGCAACAAAGATGTCCACCTACTGCTTCAAAGTCATCAACAACTTCTTGGCTTTGAAGGAAACAAAACAAGTAAAGAAAGTTGTATTATTGGATTACCCAACACCTCAGCAAGGGAGCGCACCAGATTGCCTGTTGTATGTCAGATATTTTATGAAGAAATTATTTAGGTTTAACCCTGAGGAAGATGTTGAATCAAGCTTGGGAGATGACGAAAAATTCGGAATGAAGATGCAGAACAAAAGAGTTATTCTGGCATACAAGTTACTGACAATAAAAGACCGTGAAGAGAGTTGGAGCCTGTTTCATGAAACTGATTACTTCAGTAAGCTTAATATTCAGTAACATTTATATTTAAGTATTTAGTTTTTTTGGTTGCTTACTCTGTCTATTTAAATGTTAAGCGATTTGATAGAATTCTTCATACTATTTTCTTGTTTTCTCTTGAATCTTTAGTGATTATATAGCCTATCAATGTTTGTTTTATAAATTACATTTGATAGTATATATAGGCTATAACTGAATGCACATGTCTTGGACATCCACTCGTCTAAGGAGTAGTTTCATAACTAACTAAAGGTACCTTTTAACCGCTATGTTAATGATGCCAAACTTGTGTTGGGTGGTTAAATAATATATCTTATAGTTATAAAGTGCTTCATAATTATCCAAACTCGTCCAATTATTTATCCACATGCGTGGATCATTCAAATACGCACAGTTGCAACATAACCGTCACTTTTGAGCCATTCGTGCATTAACTTTTGTCGTAACCGTCTAGGGAATGCCCTTCACTCAATTGGATACTTGACATTAAGTAAATCATGTCAATACTCATTTACAACGGTTGCATCTCAATGCTCTATGCGCCATTAACTTTAATTAGTCGAATAACCGACTACAACTACACATTTGCCATGCACTATTACCCTTGTTGCACTGTCCATGCTTTAGTAACGCATTGGACCAGCACATAGGTCATTGCATGACCTATTTCATGTCCTTAATTTCCTCCTTGAGCTGGGCTAACTCTGAATCCTCTGATATGCAACACTGCACCATCAATGTCGCATAAGCCAATAACATTACTACCTCCGTCCATGTTATATAGCCGGAGTTTTAGTTTTTGGTTGTCCATCTATATATATATATAGTTCTAATTTATAGGTAGTTCTTTCTATGTATACCCTTATTAAAATAGTAGTATTACATTTAAACTAGATTAACGTATATAGTTTTTATCAAAAATGAAGGGTAATATAGGAAAGAGGATGGATAGTTATGAAATCCATATAATTTTTTTAAATCTAAGGTATTTGACTTCTTCGTCTATATAACTTGAATGGAGGGAGTACTTGTTTTTGCCTAATGCTGCTCCATTTGCTATGTCACTGACTTATACGGTAATATCTATATATCCCGTATAAGTAAAAAAACAAAATACATCGTGCTATCCAAGTAAATATCTCTTAGATTAAAAAAAATCTTGGGATTTATAAAAATCTATTTATTTTTCTTATATTATCCTTTACTTTTTGATTAAAACCAGGAATATTAAATTAATTTATTATAATATTATTATTATAAATAAGGATATATAATAAAGAAAGTTATCTATAAACTACAACGGTACATATTTAGATGGACAACTAAAAATAAAACTATACTTATGTAACCGGTGTGGAAGGAGTAAATAATAAGAAAAAACATTAATCCAACTGTTCAACTACCGTTGATGTTAAGTTGACACTATGGTGTAAGCAGAGTGTATAATGAAGTAAATACCTTTATCCCATTTTTTTTTTGGGTACCATACCATCAAGTACTATTACTCATAGTATCATCTTCTTATTCAGTACAATTCCTTGCTCAGTATCTCTCTATCAGACATTTCTCCTGAATTTTCTCGCCAGTTTCAATCAGTAATGGCGCTTTCCAACTCTTTATCTCTCCCAATGCATCTCGATATTTCCTTCTCTAGAGAAATCTCCATTCATAGGTCTTTTCCATTTTCTTCTTCTTCTCCATCATCTTTTTTCTCTTCCTCTTCCTTTTCCACTCCTCTGACACATTCTAAGGGGTTTAATCCTTTACCTGCTAAGCGGCTCCACAAATTCATAAACAAAGGTACCTTAAATTTCATTATTACTAGTATTAATATCATCTATACACAGTATTTCATATTGAGGTTTAGGGTTTAGGGCTTAGGGCTTAGGTTATTCTTGCATGTTTAAATTAATTGAGTTCGCTAATAATACCTTGATTCTCCTTTTAATGAATTCAGCAACACCAGAATCTGAAACAAATTCAGCGGCGGATGCTTTTACTCAGTTCAAACATTTGCTTCTTCCAGTCACAGATACCAACCCTTATCTATCCGAGGGAACCAGACAGGTCCTTAATTGTCTTTCTCTTTAAATAATTATTGGTGTCCCATTGTTGGTCATTCGCCGGTTGTCAATACAAATAGTTCGATTTCAACCAAGCCTTTTGACCAGGGAAAGGGAAGATTCCAAGTACCTCTAGTAGGCCAGCAGATAGAAAAAAGAGAGGAAGCAACTTATTTGCTCAGTCTGTCTCAATCTATGATTAGGAAATGTATGTTAAAAAATCTTAGCTATGATATGAAGATTAATTAGAAACATTATTGTATTAGTTGCTTCTCTAATTAATAGTACATGTTGGTTAAACAATTGCAGGCAGCTGCAACCACTGCCGCTTTAGCAAAGAAATATGGATCAGATATCACTGTGTTGGGTATGAATTTGACATTATCAACCCCAACTATTATTTCCACGTGCTTTGGTTGGACTCCGACTCATACAAGTACTATTGCATGTATGCATTGAACAGAAACATGATGCTGTTTATTATTGTATGCAGTTATTGCTGAGAAGCCAAAAGAATCTTTGCCTGAGTATGAAACTCAACTGTCCAGCATCCGTTGGCATCTCTCTGAAGGTTAGTTTGCTTAAAATTGTATTCCTAGCCTTTCAGGTAGCTAGGCAAGTTATTAAACGTGAGACGTGAACTAAAAGTAATATGGTCACTGATTTTTTTGCTTCATTTCCTTTCTCTTTAATAAGCGTGGCAGATAGAAGTTCATAACAACTAGAAGTTATAACACTAGAAGAAGAAATGTAAGTTCATAACCTTGGGACTTCAAGATATAACAACTAGAAGTTAAACTGTTTGAAGAAGAGCAAGCAGTTTCCTTCTCCTTATGTTCTAATCAAATCAAACAACTAAACAACCGTACACCGTAGTTGTTTGGGCTAGCCTTAGCCTATGCTTAGTCAGCTTTAGGGTGGGGCTTAGTTGTTTATTCTACCAGTGCATTCAGTCGCTTAGCACCTAGAAAGTTTCGGGTGGCCACCCAGTCTCACCTAAGCGGGGCCTTCAACTACACAGCTTGACCGAGAGCATTGACAAACTGTGATTTATAGGCTGTGGCAAAACTTAGGCTCATTGTAGTAGAATATTGATCCTTTTTCATTCTTTTCTTGCTAGGTGGGTTCCAGGAATTCCGGCTGATAGAACAGCTTGGGAGTGGGAGCAAGCCGCCAACTGCAGTCATAGGTGAGGTTGCCGATGAATTAAGTTCGGACTTAGTAGTGATAAGCATGGACTCTGTACACTCGAAGCATGTGGACGCCAACTTGTTAGCTGAGTTCATCCCGTGCCCAGTCTTGCTTTTACCACTTTAAGTTGTTTACTGTGTGACTAGGTCTCCCTTTATGTGACCATGAATCTTTCTTATCCACATCCCCTAGTATAGGACTCGGTTAAGTTTTATGCATCATTAACATTAAGTTGTCCCAGCCTCCTAAAAAAGAAAGGAGAAAAAAAGTATCCAACTCTTATGGTGTGGATTCTCATCCTTGGATTTTTTTCATGTATTATGTTTTCAATCAAATACAACAATTTCGTAAATTTGATGCATAAATGAGAATAAAAATATAACCAAAAACTACTGTGTTGATATTAGCTGTTGTATACTTGTACATTGTAATCATAAGTTGTCTCTCTGTTATCATGGTTTTATAAGTTCTACAGTACTATGTCACTATCGTGATGTGGTACTTAAAAATAAACAGTAGCACGGTTTAAAACAGCTTTTCTTCCATCAGATTTGACTTTTTCGTTAGTGAAGTTAATCAACTTCTTTATTAATCAAGTTGTATTTTGAGCTTTCAATATAAATGTCTTGTCAGCTCCTTGGTTATAGAACCTGAGCTCCTTGACTATTTCTGTACTACTATCTCTCATATTTTAATTCGAGAGTTGAGTTGGCGGACCAAAGCAAAGCAGAAAATTAGGTTGGTAAGCAGGGGTGGGAAGGCATGACTATTTTGAGTATTCATAATTGAGGTAATACAATATTCCCACTCTGTCTCTCTCTAAATCCCTCTCATATGTTAAAGCCGGCCCTCAGTTTTGAAAACGTCCAAATACTCCTTCTTTGTTTTGCTTTTTATTTGTATCTTGTTAATCTATTACCGTAGGGCTTTTTCATGTAGATAGCTAATTATACCATTATCCCTTTTTCTATAGTTCCATTGATATTCCAAATGACAACCTAATGATCCAACCTCACATTGCCTATTAATATCAGCTGAGCACTCGATCTCTTTACAGCAGCACTATTGTTTTTCTCTTTTCTTCCAGCTACATCCCTGACCAGCATAATTAGTATAGCTCCATACTTTTGTATATAAGCAAGGAAAATATACATGGAAAGAATCACTCTAAATCTTCTCAAGTGTTTCTACTGTTGTTTCTTTATCGTTCTTTTGTTGTTGGTAAGAATCGAATCCAAGGAGTACATCGTTGGTGACGAGGATGAGTAGAATTCAGGGTCTAACTATCAGAAGTGGTCTCAAAAATACAATTTCAGCATTGTGGATGTTCTTGGTTAGCTCTCTCCCTCTCTCTCTATATGTGTGTTTTTGTGTGTGTGTGTGTGTGTGGGTTTCCTTATAATATTGACCACTCAATTATTTTCTGTTGTTTGATTTCTCCGTACACTGTTTATCATATGGATTCCACCTCTTAGTAGTTATGTATGAGAATAGGTTCTGCATAGCAGATGGCCATCTACCTGATTTAATTATTTCAGTTGGGTATTTATATAGAATTCGAGCATGTGAAAGGGCAACATAATGTAAAAGAACTGACAGAAACTGCATTCGAAACTTGTGACACTGAGAGCAGTGGAGCTGTGTTAGAGAAGTATGAGAGTGGGCATGACATAGTCTACCTCACCCAAGCAAGGAAGTACTGGTTTGTTTGCGACGTACCTGGACATTCTAGTGGAGGGATGAAGTTTGGCATTCAAGTAACTAATGCACCACAACCCAGTGGAGTCCTCCATCTTCTTCAGAGAGCTGGTTGGAATAAGGGATATTGGTCTAGTTATGTTATTGTGGCATGTGGGGTCTTACTGATTATTCCCTACTGGTGATGCGCGCAGCAGCAGCAAGGTAAATATAAGTTTTGGCCCTCAAATCATCAATTTTTTTTTGGAATTTGGGAACTACTTATTTAGGGATGATAATTATCTATTCCTATGTATACTAGCAATTTATTTACCTTTATATGGAGGGAGTCTGACAACGTGTGAATGTACGACATACTCTATAAACCAAATCAATAAACCAGGTCTGTAAAAGGGTAGAGTCATATTAGCTATAGAATATATAAGTATTGTAGTAAACAAAACTTTTATAAAGTTCATGATTGATGAAATAAAGTACCCATAAGAACTACAGGGGCAATTCCTCTGTCACTTGTTAAACCAAACTATCCTTGGTGGTGGTGGTGCAGGAGTGAGATAGGGTGGCAACCATAGCCATGGTCATGGTGGTGGTGCTGGTCGTGGTCATAATTACTGTTAATATCCGAACCTACTTGATCATCAACTGTTTGTTTCGACCATCCTCCCATCATCCCGTCACGAGTTATTTCTAGCAACGAGTCCCTAACATGGTCTGCTTGAACCATTTCGTCATTGTCTCTTTTCTGTTAAGTACCAAAACAAATGTACGAAATATAATGTTAATTACTATATTAAGGATAATGATTGCTTGATATTATTTTTAGTACCAGCAAGAGATAACCTCGACTTTGAAGACATTCAAAACTAGGCTTCTGAAGGTGGTGACGTTGGCATTGGTTACTTCTAAGCCAAGAGAATTCATTGCCTCCATCAACCTCCCAAACCCACCTGGTTTATGCTCACAGAGAACCTTGAGGAAGAATTCGTTTCTTTCTATTTGGTTCACCTCAACTTGGGGCTGTCGATTTGTCAAATCATTCAAACATTGGTTCAATTTTATGTAGTTTGAGGGAAAATCAAATATTGTGGTTTAGGATCTGGATTTGCCTACTAGTTACCTCCATCTGTTGCATCTGTTTGTCATCACCATGAGAATCATCCCAGGTAGGAGTACTACTACTTTGCTGGTTGTTATTCAATGGTTGTTGGCTGCAGCTTATGACGGTATTGCTATTGTTATTATTACTGATGGAGGAACATCTAGCAGTGGTAGTGCCTGCTAGATATTGTTGGTGCTGATGATTATTATCAGCAAGTGCAATTTTTGAACCAGTGGCCGCCCCATTCTGGTGATCATGCTGATACTGATCATTAGTTGTTGGCCAGCTGGATGTTCCATTTTGGTGATGATCAAATTGGAGCTGCAAGCAGCTGCTAATCTGTTGTTGCTTATTGTTCTTTCTGCGGTCATTATAATCATCCTGAAGCTGATCATGATCTCCTGAAGGCTGATCTTCCAGCTCGTCTTGTAGGTCTTTCACTTGCTTCTGCAACTCCTGGACATATTCAATGGCATCTCCAAGAATTGCTGCTCTGTCCATCTAGTCCTTTGATGAAGTAGTTAGTCGGATATCATAATAATAGTAGCCATAAAAAAAATTAGGATATTATTATTTAGGACTACTTGTGTTTACTGTTTAGTTTAGTTATTACCTTGCTGATATTGGGAACTAGAGCTCTAAGTTTGTACAGTCTGTCACTGAGCTTCTTCCTTCTCTTCCTCTCAGCAACCAGATTTTTTGATTGGTGGGGCCTCCCTGCCCCTGCAGATGATCTACCCCCCCCTCCTCTATCTTGGTTATTTGTTGTATTATTGTCATCTTCATCTTCTCCCTCAATTATCCGATCATTACTACAACCTGAAAGTAATGAATCTGCTCGGCCTGTTTCCAACCCCACTAGTTTATTTTCTGAATTCCTGTTATCCGTTCCAGCCTTCCCCACTGTCGCTGGATGATTAGTTGGACTACCCTTGATTGGCGTTGTTGTTGCCATTAGGGATGACATTGAGTACTCAATGTTATTATTGGCCGAAAAGCCAAAGTGCAAGTTAGTTGCATCAACAGTATTCATCAGGGATTCCTGCAGCAAGGGTACATTGATGATATCTGCAAATCCAGATATATTATGATGAGCCTTATCATCCATGATTGATGAATCCAGTACTGCATTACCATCCACATGATGTTGTTGTGTCCCTGATGATGATAATCCACAGCCGAAGAAGTTCAAGGGTGATGAGGACGAGCTACTAGTCAAGCGAATTCGATCAACAGAAAGATCCCATGGCAGATTACTATTATTAATGTTTGACATTGCTGTGGGATTTGTTAATCCATTGTCGTTATTGTAGTTGTCATTACCACTACTGACATTCTGCTGGAACCTGCCATCATCATCAGCTATAGGTTGTCGATGCTGATGATCGAGAAGATGGTAATGATCATGCTGGTAAGTAGCTGGAGTAGTGTTAATCAGCATAATTGCTGTTTCCTGCTGCTGCTCTTCCCAGGAAAGGTTGCAGTGGGTCATAACGAACTCTATGAGTTGCGGGTCTTCGGATACCTGCAAAGTCGATCGGGTCAATTACGCCCCCAACTAATTATCCAACTAATTATTGGAATACACAAAAAGGCCATTTTTCTTATATTTATAAAAAAAATGCAGTATGTCATTCATCCAGGAAATGTGAGAGGCCATAAAATATATTACCGGCAGTAAAAAAAGGAAAAGAGAGCCGTACATGTTTTGCAGCAAAAAACTCTATTAATCCTCCTCCTCCAGGTACTGGAATCAAAACCCTTGTCCCAATGGTTTCCTGCAAATAAGAAGAGCACAATGCTGATCCCTGTCCACCGTAGTAAACCAATTAACCGTGCCGTAAGAAACTAATTACTTGATATAAAGTGGATGATCTAAGAGAACAACTTGCACTTACTTCGGATGAGAAACTTGATGGTGATAATTGGATGGAGCAATTAGGTACATTAGTTATCCATGTAGGTTGGTTTGATATTAAGCTCTCTGTGTAGACCCTGTTTAATTAGCGGAAAATGAAGTGCCAAAGAAGAAAATCAATACATGATGCAACATCAATCATTTTGAAGGGTGCAGCTGAAAACATTTATCAGCACATAACCCGTTAGAATAAATTTGCACTCTTGCTGGTAACTAAATCAAAATAACAGAAGAGTGTGTACCCGGTGCCGTGGTCATCAGAATCCATCAAGGGCATGGTAGAAGGCAGCTTAGCTAGAAGATCACAATTTTCAGTTCTCGAATGCTGAAACAATAAATCTCGGCAAGGTTGACGTTGGTGATGATGATCAGAAACCGGAAACATAAAAAGCTCTGCTTCTCCCGTGATACTAGTATTTTTAGCAACATCAGCTCCAGCTCCACCACAACAGCAACTGACCCACTCTATAAACCTATTCACATAGCAAAAGAGTAATTAGTTTCATCCTAGGAAAGTTTCAATAGTACCAAGGCGTTATAGTGGTTAAATGGATACATGGCCAGATTAATAACCTGCAGCAGCTTTGGTCTAAATGATGATGAAGGTGAGGAGGAGGAGAACGGTCTTCTGCCCACATTAGTTTCCACATAACACAATAATCCCAGCAGCCACCGCCTCCTTGCAAACCCACAAGGGGTCTCAGCTTCTCCATCAAGCTATGTACTACTTGTGCATTATTAACTATGTCCATAACTATCATGGCTGTCGCCGTATAGTGAACTCCTGTAAATGGAATCCTTCTTCCTCTTCCCAGCTTCAAGAAAAAGAAACAAGATTTACAGATATGAAATTTTATATGATTTAAACTATATAAGAAACACAATAAATATAAGTCTGTGTTCTGAAATATGATAAATCACTTTGAGGGTTAGCTGATGTTATAGGTAGGTTGAACTGCAGTGTATGTGTGAACTAAATCATGCATATTTAAGATTAAAAATTTTAAGTTTCTGTTATTTGAAGAGTGTGTCATAATATTTATTAACATTAACTAACAATTTTTTGTTGTAATTGTGAAATGAAATAAGGAATCTGCTGATGGATGGTGCACGTAACTAATGGTAGTAGGAAGAAAGTAATGCGTGATGGATGGTGTACTTACAGAACACTCTCTACCTCTAACAACTAATTCGTAGTTTGTTTTGGTATAGGCCGTCGGAGAAAATGAACTATTATTATTATTTGTTTTTGGTCTTGGTAGGAATGGCTCTTAGGACCAAGGGGTCACTAAGGAACTAAGCTAACTAGCTCATTTTTACTTTTGTGAATAAACCTTTAGTCCCACAACACACACTTAGTCCCGCAGCCATAGTCACACCCGCACCCACACAAGCTCGCATAACGCAAACGCAAGCGCAAGCACACCCGCACCCGAGCCCGTGCACATGTGTGACTATGGCTGCGGGACTAAGTGTGTGTTGTGGGTGCGGACGTAGCCAAGGCTGCGGACCAACCAAGACTTACGTTTCTGAAATAGAATATATTTTCTTAAAAGAATTTATGACTAATTCAAATCTTGTTTTAAATGTGGGGGCGTATGACCCGGCGAGATTTTATGAGAGAATTATTCTTAACCGTTTTAAATCCGTTTTAACCATTATCTCGGTGCTTCATGCGTGGAATTAAATTTCAACCATAATGTCCGTGATTCATGCACGGAATTGATTGACACGTTCTCTTCTTTTACCTATAAAAGAAAACGAATTTCATCATTTGAACTCACTCCAGAAGCAGCTACTATCCTGTCTTCTTTTCCCCTCTTCTTGCTTTGTTTTGCGCACATTGCTTGTTTATTTCCTTCCATCTAAATTGTTGTTAAGTTCTAGAGGGTGAATAGTATTGTGCTTATACTATTCATAATATGGCAGTTCTATCTTGGACACATCTCCTCTGTTGGAGTATAACATCTCTCATTATTGAGGAGTACCCGAGGACTATTGTGTTAAGGACAATTTGCTGAGCAGGTGGCTCTGTCCATTGTGTGTTTCAATCAGAGATTTCTTAACCTTAACAATTTCTTAACCTTAACAATTTCTTCTGTTTAGTGTTTTCCATTGTTGTAGATCCAACAATCTTAACACAATAATTCTTCTTCTGTAACAATGGGTAAGAATGATGTAGACAGACCAGAAAAATTCAGTGGCAAAGACTTCAAAAGATGGCAATCCAAGATGTTGTTCTTTCTGAGTCTATATGTTAGATGAACTAGTTCTGAAATCCTTTGATGAGAGTTTGAATGGTTGATCAATTCCTTGAACTTCAGCGCATTATCAATGAAATTATCGCTGAAGGTATGGTGATAGATGAAACGTTTCAAGTGTCTGCAGTGATTGAGAAATTAATTTCTTCATGGTTTGAATACAAACGAAGATTGAGACATGAAACTGGTGAAGTCAGTATGGTTGAATTGGGTAAAAAGATTCAAGTGGAAGAATTGTTGTGTTCAAAAAACAAAAATGTATCTTCCGCAAGGGACATGTCCAACAAGGCTCATGTAAGTGAACACAAGTCTTCCGCAAGCGACAACAAGCGCAACCCCAAGCCCGGTCATCACAAGTAAGGTACATTCCCGAAACCCAAATCTAGCATTGGTAAAATTAAAGGTGCGTGTTATGTTTGCGGAATTCCTAGCCATATGGCAATGCATTGTAGAAAACGTAAGGACTTTAATAATAAGAAAAACAACGTTAATTTGGTTGAAAACAACAAGAACGAGTTTTCTGGCACGGTGTCTGAAGTCAATTTGGTAACCAATGTGAGAGACTGGTGGGTAGACTCTGGTGCTACCAAGCATGTCTGTGGAAACAAGGATATGTTCACCTCCTATCAGAAGGTAGGGGAAGGAGAAAAACTCTACATGGGTAATTCGTCCGCAGCACAAGTACGGGAAAAGGCAAGGTTGGGCTAAAGCTCACTTCTGGAAAAACCCTCACATTGAATGAAGTTCTTCATGTTCCGGACATCTGCAAAAATCTTGTATCTTGTGGTGTTTTAGATGATAAGGGGTTTAAACTTGTTTTTGAATCTGGGAAAGTTATTGTCACTAAGGGTAAGGATTATGTAGGAAAGGGTTATAAGACTGAGGGTCTTTACAAACTTAATGTAACCTCTATTGAAATGAATAAATTTGATTCTTCTGCTTATGTTGTGTGTCGTTGAATGTTTGGCATGGTAGACTTGGTCATGTTAACTATAAGTCAATGAATAAACTGGCTAGCATAGGCTGTATACCCAAATTTAGTTTGGAAAATGAATATAAATGTGAAATATGTGTTGATTCAAAATATGCTAAAAAATCTTATAAGAAAAATATTCAGAGAAATTCTAAACTCTTAGAATTAATTCATTCAGACCTAATTACCATGAAATCAGTTCAAACTAGAGGTGGTAAGAAATGGTTTGTCACTTTTATAGATGATTGTACGAGGTACTGTCACATATATTTACTTAAAGAAAAGGATGATGCCTTAGAAGCCTATAAGATATATAAACTAGAAGTTGAAAACCAAATGAGTACTACCATTAAAACTGTTAGGTCTGACCGTGGTGGTGAGTATATAATCCGTACATGAGATTTTTGCATAGAACATGGCATTTTACATGAAGTAACCCCTCCTTATTCACCACAATCTAATGGTGTGGCTGAACGGAAAAACCGAACCCTTAAGGAGATGATGAATGCCATGTTAGTTAGTTCAGGACTACCTGCAAACTTGTGGGGGGAGGCCGTCCTCTCAGCTTGCTATGTCTTAAACAGAGTACCTTTTAAAGGATCAGACAAAACTCTATATGAGTTATGGGAAGGTAGACAACCTTCTTATGCATACTTTAAAGTGTGGAGGTGTTTGGCTAAGGTGTCCATTCCTACACCTCAGAGAACCAAGATAGGACCCAAAACTGTTGACTGTGTCTTCATAGGGAATCCTGAACATACTACTGCATATAGATTTATGGTTGTGAGTTCTGAAATTTCTGAAATTGGTGTGAATACTATTATGGAATCTAGGGATGCTGTGTTTTTTGAAAATGTTTATCCATTGAAATCTGAATATCGCAAGATATGTGTTGATCCCCTAGATGTTCCTTCCACTAGTCAGATATTACCTTTAGAGGAAGATGAATTTGAGCCTAGAAGAGGTAAAAGACTTAGAACTGAAAAATCTTTTGGGACAGACTTCATAACATGCTTAGCTGAGACTGATCCACAGACTTACAGAGAAGCCATGACTTCTTCTGAAGCTCCATGGTGGAAAGAATATGCCATTAGTGAAATGGATTCCATTATACAGAATGATACTTGGGAGATTGTAGATTTACCTCTAGGGTGTAAACCCATAGGTTGTAAATGGATCTTCAAAAGGAAACGTAAGGTAGATGGAACTATGGAAAAATACAAAGCTAGACTAGTAGCTAAAGGCTATAAAAAAATAGAAGGTGTAGATTTCTTTGATACTTATTCACCTGTTACGAGAATTACTTCCATTAGGATGTTAATTGCTATTGCTACCATTGATAACTTAGAGATACATCAAATGGATGTAAAACTAACTTTTCTAAATGGTGAATTAGATGAAGAAATTTATATGGACCAACCTGAGGGCTTTGTAGTGAAAGGTTGTGAAAACAAAGTTTGTAAACTGGAAAAATCTTTGTATGGTTTGAAACAAGCACCTAAACAATGACATGCAAAATTTGATCATGTGATGATTTCTAGTGGTTTTAAAATAAATGAATCTGACAAGTGTGTTTATACTAAACTTGTGAATGATGCCTGTGTGATTGTATGCTTGTTTGTTGATGATATGCTTATACTTGGTACAAACATGGATGTAATTAATTCCACAAAGAGCATGTTAAATGAGAACTTTGACATGAAAGACTTATGCCCCGCTGATGTGATCTTAGGGATGAAGATTAGAAGAAATTCTAATGATATAGTCTTAGTCAATCTCATTATGTTGAATCTATGCTTAGAAAATATAACCAGTTTGATTGTAAACTTGCTTGTACTCCTTATGATCCTTGTTGTAGACTCAAAAAGAATAAGGGTAATGGAGTTTCGCAACTTGAATATTCACGTGTTATAGGAAGTCTGATGTATTTGATGAATTGTACGAGACCAGAAATTGTTTATGCTGTGAGTAGGTTAAGTAGGTATACATGTAATCCGGGACAGGAGCATTGGGATGCACTTATTAGAGTGTTAAGGTACTTAAGGTACACTTTAAACTTCTGTTTAAATTATGAGAGATACACTGCGGTCCTTGAAGGATTTTGTGACGCAAACTGGATATCGGACTCAGAGGAGTCTAGGTCTACAAGCGGATATGTTTTCACTCTAGCATGCGGGTCTGTATATTAGAAGAGTTCCAAACAGACATGTATAACTCGATCCACTATGGAATAAGAGTTTATTGCGTTAGATAAAGCAGGAGAGGAAGCCGCTTGGCTAAGATGCTTTTTAGAAGACATTCCTCTTTGGCATAGGCCTGTGCCAGCTATATCTATACATTGTGATAGTCAAGCTGCAATAGCTAATGCTAAAAACAACAACTATAATGGGAAGTCTATACACATTAGTAGAAGACACAATTCCCTAGAACAACCAATCTTCTGTTGACTTTGTGAGGTCTAAGGAGAATATCGCGGACCCTTTGAGTAATGCATCGAGGGGGATGGGGCTTAAGCTCATCAATTAAACTTGCCATGAAGGATACTCAACCTTGCTGACTGGAGATCCCAAGATCAAGGTTTCGAATGAGACAACTAATTTGTGGTGGGTTAAAGAAAACACTATCAGAGAATTTCATTCTCTATCCCTTCCATATGGTGTTCACGTGATAGTGTGACTGCATGTGAATGATGACTTTTTATTAAGTCTTAATGAGTTTTATAGTTTCAATTTAAGATTGAAGTGAGGTGTAGCAGTAAACACTCTTGATGAAATTCACCTATCTGAATGAGGAAGTGGTCCGCTTCCTATGAGAATTGAGCTGATCTCTAGAACATTCTGAAAAACGGGATACGTCCATGGCCAAAATGGACACAACGGCACGAACTTAACAACACCTAGAGAGATATCAGCGTGGAAATTATTGATGAACTACACCAAACAATGGAAGTTCAAGACATCGCGTTCACTGTCCATCAAGTAGTTCCGGTAATTTCTCACTAAGCAAAGGTTCAAGACCTTATGGACACCTATTGCCTAAGAGGTATTTTCCGCTTTCTGATTTATGATTTTTATCGGGTTTTCATTCATGTGGGGGATTGTTGGAGAAAATGAACTATTATTATTACTTGTTTTTGGTATTGGTAGGAATGGATCTTAGGACCAAGGGGTCACTAAGGAACTAATCTAACTAGCTCATTTTCACTTTTGTGAATGAACCTTTAGTCTCACATTGGAGAAACTAAAGATGATTCCTCTCCTTATTACCTAGAAATTTGCTTCTAAGGGAGGGCCCTTAGGGTTTAGAAGCTTTTGTGGTTGAGGGAGGACTAACGCAATGGGCTAGTTGGTGCAACCATGCTTTTCACACATGTGCGGTGCTTCGCACCGAAGCACGCACGGGCTCGGGCTCAGGTGCGGGTGTGCTTGCGCTTGCGTTTTGCGAGCTTGCGTGCTTGTGAGCTTGTGTGCTTGCGGACTTGCGGCTGTGGCTGTGGGTGTGGGTGGGACTGTGGCTGCTGCTGCGGGACAAAGTGTGTGTTGTGGGTGCGGGCGTAGCCAAGGCTGCGGACCAACCAAGACTTATGTTTTTGAAACATAATATATTTTCTTAAAAGAATTTATGAGTAATTCAAATCTTGTTTTAAATGTGGGGGCATATGACCCGATGAGATTTTATGAGAGAATTATTCTTAACCGTTTTAAATTTGTTTTAACCATTATCTCCGTGCTTCATGCGTGGAATTAAATTTCAACCATAATGTCCGTGATTCATGCACGAAATTGATTGGCACATTCTCTTCTTCTACCTATAAAAGAAAACGAATTTCATCATTTGAACTCACTCCAGAAGCAGCTACTATCATGTCTTCTTTTCCCCTCTTCTTGCTTTGTTTTGCGCACATTGCTTGTTTATTTCCTTCCATCTAAATTGCTGTTAAGTTCTAGAGGGTGAACAGTATTGTGCTTATACTATTAGTTCTAGAGGGCAATTCTATCCTGGACACATTTCCTCTGTTGGGGTATAGCATCTCTCATTATTGAGGAGTACCCGAGGACTATTGTGTTAAGGACAATTTGATGAGCAGGTGGCTCTGTCCATTGTGTGTATCAATCAGAGATTTCTTAACCTTAACAATATCTTCTGTTTACACTAGTACAAAAATGGGCTTAGGTGACAGTTAAAAACTGTCATCAAAATATTTATGTGACAGTTTTGGAAAAAAGTTGCACTGTCACCAAAGCCTCTGTTACAAAAGGTTTGTAAGAAACTGTCACAGAATGGTGACCATAATCTAACAACTTCTTCATAAACCTGTCATTGTTGATAACATACGATAACATTTTCTAATTAAAACTGTCATCGCAAACATAAGTTTTTCACTGGAGATGTCTTACGATAATATTTTCTAAGAAGAACTGTCATGATAAACACTCTTTAGTATGGGTTTTGTAAAAAAATTGTCACATGAGCGGTACAAAGGTAACAATATTTTACATAAACCCGTCATAGTATATAACATGATAAAATTTTCTTAATAAAACTGTCATCTTAAACCCTTTTTGTGATAGTTTTGCTTCCTTTCACATCAGGTAAATGGTCAATCATATAAATAGGAATGCATGAAAAAAATAGAGAAATATATATTGATTTAGATAAAAATGTTTATACAAACTCACTTGTACAAATGGCTTTTACAAAATGCTAATAATATGCTATTAGCATCAACTATCAAACATTGTAAGCTACCCTACAAGATATCCTTCACACGGAGACACCTACACAACAAAGTCAATCCAAAAGCAACACTTCTTGAACAAGACAACAAACTGGAAACAACACACTTGTGCATAATGGTTCATATTGAGAACTCAAAACTCATAGTCAAAAGATGATACCTTGTGATTATGTCGCATAATGGGTATTTTCTGAGTAGATTTGATGTTTCTTTGGATGGAGATTTTTTCTGTTAAGTGGTTCAACATTACCAAATCTTCCCTGTCATTGTTAGCTCAAAAAAAGGATGCCCTTTTCAATTTATCCTAAACTCACGATAACATTGGAGATAATGGGACGGGTCGATCATCTAAATCAGAAGCAAAGTTGTGTAGGCCGGTATTTCATCCAGAACATCCATCACTACATTGTCACAAGAAACTAAAGTCAATACCATTCATTTCAATGATAACTACAATGTACCTATTAATAGAATACTTAACACTGTTAGGATCTGGATAAAGTAACATATTTTATGTAATCTAGTTGACAAATGACATGTCCCACATCCATCACCATTTGTGAAACATAATATATAGGTTATGTTATCTTTGATTTACGTACCAACTATAGGTATCTTAGTTTTTAATACTTCCATCTGATGAACGAGAAATGTTTCTTTCCATATTCTTTAATCAAATTACCTGCAGACAGACATGAGTGAGCCTGGTCAGCACACAAGAAGAAGACTACAAAGTTAATACACATGAAAAATAATGCAAAGGGTTGAGATTCTTGAGAATATTTGAACATTTCAATATATAATATGTATATATCTATTGACTGTGTTCTACTCGAACTATCCATCTGCTTAATCTTTCTACAAGGAATCCAAATTAACATTCCATATATATATAGGGACCATACATGGAAGAAATAATATATCTTCACTTATGACATGATGGAAGCAGCGTCACTTACCACTTTTTTTTCAAAAAAAAGTAAGAATTAATGGTCATCAGTTTAGGCAGATACTGAGACACACACCTGAGCATAATAAGCTAGTTATTCACATGCCAATTGCATCATTAATATTACCTTTTCTGAGTATTTTCAGTTGATGATACACAATCTAGTCACACGCACGTAGTGATGATTTCATCAACTTCCTGGCTCGACAACTCATTAATATCTCGAATTTAGGGACCATAAAATGTTTGGCTCAAATTAATAGGAAAAAAACAACAACAAGAAACTGTATATCAACTATGATGAGTAAGAACCCACTACTTTGTTGAGCAATGCAACTTTTTCCTCGACATCTCTATCAAAAGCCACATTCACAGAATTAAGAAGACAAACAAGGTATGACAATCTAGGTCGTGCATTAGGTACCCAATAATCACTAGAATCCTCGGAGACTTGACAAACTCAGAGGCATCAACATATATCGTTGGACTTTCAAATATGAATAATAGTTTACACGAATATATTTGAATGGCAAGCAAAGCAAATTAATAATAGACTGCATACCTGTAATCTCAGAGACTTCTTCGTAACCAAAAAATGAAGGAACTCTCAAACTGAAGGATAGCATAAATAAGATGATCTTTGACTTCCTTTGTTTCTGATGAGCATTAGTTAACTACAAAACACAAGGTGATGCAACACCATATTAGATTCTTTCATATTTGATACTGAAACAAAGAAACTTTGATTAGCAATGGAGTACCAATTGAGAAAAGAATGATGCAACATCAAGGGTAAAGATATTACTCAGCATACCAAATACCCTTGCACAAGGTGATGTGCCATAACTCTGAATTGATGAACTTTCTCTCACCTGTTTTATACCAAATATAATTCCTAATTACATCCACTCATTCATATTGATCCTTTACTAACAAATTCACCTCCAAGTTTATCGAGCATCCAATGTTTGGGGGCATTAAGCATTTCCAAAAGCTTCTTAAATCCTCTCGCCTGAGAATTATCAAACAATTAGAAGACAAAAAATTTGGTATATACTACACAAGATTGATGGTACAAAAACTATGCCATCTCGCGAATCACGTCCAACTAAGTCAACAAGTGTAAGAAACGTCCACAATTTCAGCAGCTCATATAAACATTCTTAATCAAAAATAATACAAGAACATAGCAATTCTTCGTATTCACAACATCAACAACAATACTTCGAGAACATAACAGTGAAAAATATATATTTTTTAAAGAAGTCAGACTTTTGTGATGCATGTAAAATCCTCAAGTAATAACATTAGTGTCCAAAACAAAAGCAACTGGATATCTAAACTTAGCATATGAGCATGCTCTTATAAGGTCGGATAAACCAAAAGATTATTGAAACGCTACCACCCACTGGAATCTAACGTGTATCTTCATTAATACTTCAAAAACATGAAAAAGAAATACTGGAGGTCTCTCATCAACCAAAAAATCGAGCACAACACATCAATTCCATATCTATACATTTTGGAAGGAAATAACTGTAATGTCCTAATGGATGCGGCAACAATTTATTCATATATTTGAAGCATAATAAAAACGACTCTTGTGCACTAGTGGCTTCCATCCAACTTAAGACAGTTTCTTAACTAGGCTCGTCAAATTAATATCTGGATATGCCAAACAAATTCAGAGGTTATGGAACATTAGAGAACACTAATAGAGCAACTCACTAATACAGATAGATGTAACGAGGTGAAGGAAGTACTTAATGCAAGCATGGAAAACTTTCAGGAAAGAATGCCGAACGATCATGTGTTTGAGGTCCTGTTCAAGTTCTTCGGCAACACTTTGAGATGGCTTACAGAGCAGAGGCAGAACAACATCAATAACAAAGATTATGCTCTCAAGCAACTGAGCTACTGCTCGGTTATCACCCTACAATTATGAGAGAAATGAGTGACAATATAAATTGAATGTTAGCGCCTAAAATGTTTTATACTCACTACTTTTTTATGTTGTCAAACTTAATCTCGTTCAAAATGTAAACCTGCTTACTTTGATACTCCATATTATAATAGAGGAGAGGGGAAACACACATCTAGCTACACTACTTCAACTAGGTCCATGCATATTTTTTTTTTCGGATTCCCTAATTGAGTAACTTCCAACATGTGGCTTTTTAACTGGATAACTTAATTTTCAACATATTCGAATGCTCATGGAAGAGCGATAAGAAGCAACTTCAGCAACATGTTTACTGTCTGTGTTGCAGAGTGTAACAAAGATCTCTATTAGGAATCTCTCAATCACAACCATTAAACAAGGACTGTTGGAAATTAAGAAAACTGAAAGAAAGATGTCTACTCTCTATGACTATCATATGCATCACTAGTTGAGAATATTCAATCAACAAAATGTTTTAATGGAATCAAATCAAAGTGCAAACAACCTGGGTCTTCAAGTATGGCTGAAGAGTAACAACAAACTGAGATGGATCGGATGCTGGAGAGCAGAGTGTTGGATCCACCATACAGAAAGAGTGTAAAACAAGGACATAAGGAAGGGCATGCACCTCCACCTCCCCGTTATCTGTTTCTTCTACCTGCGAGACAGCAGATACATACAATAGCCAAAACTCAAAATCGTAAGCACCTAAAAATTGACCAGTAAAGCAACTGTGAGCCATGAACCTGACCTGCAAAATTCTTTCCAATAAACACTTGCACCATAGTTTCCGCACCATTTCCAGCTACATTGGACTAATACCAGCAGCTTTAGTCGGTTGAGGAAAAAAATCAAGTCCTAAGTTTCGCCTTAAGATGGTGACAAGTTGTTGATGGTTAGACATCTTTCTTAACATCTTAACAATCTGCTCAGTCTTCTTTGCCACCTCCAAAGGCACAAAACTACCATCTCCAGCAAACTGTGTCTGTGCGCGATTAGGTTCCTCGAACCATAAGTCGTAAAATGTTTTGCAAACTAAATCCTACCAGGCTCAGTCTAAGGTTCAGAGATCAAGAGGAAAGTATAATTATACAAAATAGTAACCAACTAATTTTGGCCTTTAGACAAACCTGTATACTAGATTCTTCGTCACTAATACGGGAAATTATCTGAAGGCATACATTAGTAAACTCCGAGAAGTTGGCATTAGAAGTGCACATGTCGTGAATAATTTTAATAGCCCGTTTCCGAACACTCACTCCAGTATCCTTCACTCGCTCAGCAAATTTTTCAAAATACTAAAAAACAATGAAAAAAAACGAGAGGATGACTACATGCTGCTCACATTATGCTGACAATAGTATCTGAAAGTTTCGTTTCAACTACCTTTAAACCAACATATGGATATGAAATTTGCATTCGATTTACTACAGGCATGAGAATATTAGTATAAAATGAGAAAAACAAGGTTATTTAACCTAAAAGAGTCGACTAGCCTCCGAGCCAAATCAAACAAACCAAACAATTAAAGCAACAATTCTCCACATACAAATATAAACAACAAGACAATATTAAAGGTTCCCAAAAATATTTTATACAATAAGGTTTTCAACAACAAGATCTAAGCAAATATAAACAGATCATCAGTCTGTTTTTGTTGAAATCTAGCTAAGCCGTGAGAAAGTAAATTAAGAGATTTTTTTCGAAATTAAACAGCACAGTCTCATATTGCAAACAGTCTAAATAGCAAAGCCAAAAGAAAGTACAATCTAATATTGCAAACACATCTAAACAGTAAAACAACCCCCACATACCTTAATTGTATCAAAGCTGTAAGCAATATACCTTACCTAAAAATTAAGAAATCCCATTACTCAAAACCGAAACCCACCTCTATACAAACAAGAACAACAAATCAACCACAGACAAATCAATCGTAAAACCCCCAGAAAATACCATGAGAACACTGTCATCCTGAGCAATACCATGAGAATTATAAAAACTAACACCAAAACCATCAGAACAGTTAAAGCACTGGCTGATACTTTCATTTCATGTCATCATTATGTACATAAACTTTTCTGCAATACCAATATTTTTGTAAGTACCTTTTGGATTACACAACATCCATACATCTGAAGACTTAAAGGAAAAATGTGGCCAACACATTGATATGCAAGTTCCTTTCCCTTCTCAGCACTTCCATACTTAAAAAACCGCATAAATTAATTCCAAACTCTATAAGCAATAAAGCCGCCTAATAAAATCAGCAAATACAACACTAAATTGAGAGCCTAATTTACTAAAAAAGGTACTAGTGATACTGAAAGATTGAACATAATTAAAAAAAAAACTAATACGAGTAAAAAATAAAGAGGAAAAGGGAAATCTCAAAATCAAATGACATACTTATAGGAGATCGAAGATTTAGCGATGTTATTTAGTTTGAGTGGAGAAGGGGATTGAACCAGATAGTTCATTTCTGGACAATGAAACAAAATTTAAACCGTCCAAGGAAAATCCACCAAACTACAGGCATCAGATACAAAGGTCCCACACCCGGTGAATGATAAGCTTGAAATCCTATTACATCAAACGAAAAAAAATCAACAATGATCTTTCTATTCATAATTAGGGCTTCATACAAAAGAAACAAATCTGGAAAACCAACTTAAATGGAAAAAGTAAGATAAATCAAATAATAAATTAGGGATTTCACCAAAACAAATTCAGAATTTATACCTTGAAGAATATATCACATGCTTTAAAATCTTTACGACCAAATCGAGAACCCAATCAAGCAACTCCAGACCAGAATTTTTCCTAAAAGAAGAATTCGAGAGATAGAGATGGATAAAATTCATGTGGTTATCGAATGAAAATAGAGAGAGAGCTTTAAATCTTCATTTCTGCACACAAGAACAAAATGGAAAGTTTTCAGATCAAGAGAGGTGGATAGTTAGTAATCGTGAGATAATGATTGAAGCAAAAGATGAAACCCTAGATAGAAGTAAAAGATGAGATCCCAGATTTTGCTAAAAGAAAAAATCGTAAGAACAAAGAGATGAGATCTTCCTGTAGAGAGATAAGGATTGTTGATAGAGATTAGGTTTTCCATTTGGAAACAAGAGAGATTGGTGATGGTGCTGAGATATTTAGTTTAAGCTTTTTTCTATGGGGTTTCAACAAAATCGAGAGAGGCGAAGGGGTGGAGGGAATTAAACAGATCCACCACTATTGGGAGATAATTAACAAAACAAACCACGACCAGTTTAGGACTCAACTAACAACATCGTGCGTTTGAAAATGTAATATGAGAGGCTATATGAATGGTAGCAGTTTCAATCAAAACCGTCACTTGAAATGGAAGTGGCGATGATTTAAAGAACTGTTATCTATAAGGTACTGTTATCTATAAGGTTACACTTCGATAACAGTTTTTAGTTAAAACAATTACAATAGCCTGAGAATATTAACAGTTTATAACTGTTATTATACATTAATGTATGGTAGCGTTTTTCTATAAAATCTGGCATTGTATATTTGTTTAGTAACATTTGAAAAACTTTCACGATTGTTTTCCGCTATTGGTGTGAGTTTTAGTAAAAAACTGTTGCATATATCTCATAATCTATTCTTTTGTGACAGTTCATTAGTGAATTGTCATGGTTTCAGATTGTGAACTGTCATCAAAGCCCATATTTGTACTAGTGTTAGTGTTTTACATTGTTGCAGATCCAACATAGGCATGCATGCAAAAGTTCTGGTAGCCCTCCCTATTTTTATTGTTAATCTGTTGTATAATGACTCTATCACTGTAACAGCCTCTGCAGCTTTACACTAGCATTATTATATGTATGGCTTCTTTTCCTTGGAGAAAAAACTGCTTTGAAGAGCAACACGATGAACTTAATTAACGTCGCTCTAATTTACAGCGGAAGCAAATATTTTTTTTTTTTATAAACTATGCAATTTGGTTTCAATTATCTTATATATTCAGCTTGTTCAGTTTGACACAAGTCTATCCACCTCTATTTGGAAACAACATAAGTAGACCGTACTCCATTTTTGATTGGGTAAGTTAAACTATCATTTTTAGCCATGTGAGACTATTTTCAGCACGCTACATGCGCATTATCATCTTTGAATATGAAACTATTTTTAAAGGTAGACATAAACTTGTACGCCCAAGAACACAGAGGAGAATGAGAGGGAAATATCAACTTTGTTGCATTCAAAGCACTATATAAGATTCATATATGCATGAGGATGTGTATAGATTTTGTGACAAATATGTTCACTGGATTTTTTGAATCCAAGACTCTTCAATCTGAAATTATTAAAACTATGAAGGAGATCACAGTACTGTGTTGTCGCTAGCATTTGATTTTAGATCCAACAGATGAAGCCAAATCAGTTTGGCATGTCTTTTTAGTAAGGACTTAATAATTTAAAAATTCACTCAGTGAATGAATATTGTTATATGGGATTGAAACCTCGGATAATTTAGTCGTCTGTGATAGTATCCTGACCAACCACTAAGAAATGACTAGTTCGTTTCTTTAATAAGTAAAAAAACAAGTTACTGATAAGTGATTAGTTTCAACACTTACATTTTGTATCCAGATTGTATAAATTAGTGTTGACGTATACCGTTATGAATAAAGGTTGATTACTAGTTTTAATGAAATCCACTTCTTTGTGAATAAGTTTTCAAAATAACGAGAGAATTGGAAGGATTTCACCTTTGTGAGCATAGAAGTGGTGTCGCTTCTCTTAAGAGTGAGGTTTCTTTTGGGATTGCTCATGAAACCACGCAAGCACAAGGCCACAATAGTGATAAGTGACAATCAAACTCATTCAAAGTATTGATGTTTCTATATATGTGGTTTTTCCGGTTATGTCACATAGGAGTAGTTGATATAAAGACAAGGACACCATCAATTTGGACATAACTTTGAAACATTTACACTAAGTAAAAGTTTAATCTTAGTGACACCTTTGTGTATGCATAGAGGCATCACATTACTTGCTTGACTTGTATATTTAATCTAGTGGGAGATTGTCGAAAATATGATCAATATTCAAATGGGGTAGATTAAATATATATTTTAGTTACTGATGTAATTAACCTGCAAGAATAATGGAAAAAGACAGTATACGACTGTTTTAGCTTGATGAGGCATAAGTTAGTTACATGGGTGATTCTATTTTAAAATTAGATTTCTAATTTCAAATATTTCAATCGTCCATAGTAACCGGATTACCGATACCTTTTCATGTAGGTTATAGAGAGACGTGTCCATACATATCTTTTTGTAGTCTATAAAAGGGTTCAAGTAATATTTGAAACAAATATGTGTTCAAACTCTCCTCCCTTTTTATTAAATTTTAGAGGGTGATTCGTCAATTGTTGCTGGTTGTCAGTCACACAAGGCTTGTTTATATCATGGGAAGCTATATATTCAATATCGTCAACAAGCTCTTAGTGAGTAGGAGGAAATAAAATTGAAAGTGTTTGACATGACTCAATCCACATAGTTTGTGATTCTAAACCCAGATATCTAATAAGTTCTGTGTTTTTTTGATTTGGTGAGATTTTTTGTACTAGGCATAAGATTTTTTCCTGTTTTGGGTGTTTTGTTTTTGTCAATTTTATTGTATTAAATTTCACCAGTAATTAGTTCACATGTGTTGTTTTGTTAATTTCAGCGAAAGGTTATACTTCTTTTTATAGTAAGGGCTATAAACAGAGAACCCTCTTTCAAAATGAATGAGTTAGACCAAATTTTAGCCAATTAGGGTCCACTATGGATAAGGGAGAGGTCCTCTTTCACCCAAAGTCTTTCAAACACTCTTTTATATGAAAAAATGGTCGATATTTTAGCCTAGATAGGTAAACTTCAGCCGTCCAAGCCAAACGGGGATCTCTCCCCGTCTAAAAATCCTAGACTGCTGATGATTACCCGTTTGGGTAAATGTTGTTATTTTTTAAATAAAAAAAAATAGATTTGAAAGCCAGAAGGGAAAACTTCACCCGTCTGGCTATTTTAAAAATAAAAATACTTGGACGAATGAACTTCACCAGTCCATCGTTGATTTTATGCTAGACGAGCAAATTTTACCCGTTTTGCCTTTTTACCCTACTACCGTATGGTGTAAAGATCATTTCTTCACCTAGTCACTCATTCTATCTCATAGCCTTTGTTCTTGTACAAGTGATGGAAACAACATCAACTAAAACAAAGTTAGTAACAACATCATTACAACTCAATTAACGACCCGATATACAACTGCAACAACAATGGTTACCAAAACTCCAATGCAGAATCAAGCCGATTTCAACCTATTAAGACCGTTCCAGACCGATTCCAATCGATTTAAAAAACCCATGTTATTTTATTTTTAGTTTGTGTTACTTTGGGTACTTTGCTAGTTTGCTCTACTTTACCTTGTCTTACAAGGTTTTGAAAAACCTTGCCTAAATTTTATCAAGATTCCATTGCTGTCGTTGGTAGGAATATAAATATGCTTAGTTGAGAAATTTGATTTATTTGTAATGTTTTTATTGGTAGTAATGTTAGTCAAAAATTGTCGGAGACTTTTTATCTTTTGATAATTGTATTTTGGT
Source organism: Papaver californicum (assembly GCA_023531435.1). Classification (NCBI taxonomy): domain Eukaryota; kingdom Viridiplantae; phylum Streptophyta; class Magnoliopsida; order Ranunculales; family Papaveraceae; genus Papaver; species Papaver californicum. The sequence continues at coordinate 782,360 of JAJJMC010012982.1, forward strand.
CCTTGTCAATTTTGTAAAGATTCTGATCTCAAATCGGTTATCAAGAGGTTTTGCCTTTTAAGGAAAAGAACTCATCAATCATTAACGAAATCTTTATGTGTTTGCTTAAAAAAATGAACACCAATGCTTTACTACCCTTAGTAATAAGGGGGACACTTTTTATGAAAATCTCTAAGTTTTCAAACATCAAATATCCCGCGCGGTCTGGCATTTCCACTTTGCACCGTATCTTCCCAGAGAAAAGATTAGAGAGCTGACGAGAGAGAGAGAGAGAGGGATGTGGTTCGATTGGGTATAAAAGTAGAGAAACATATCTCATTTCTCATTTTTCTCACTTCAAAACCCTACCTCGTCTTCAATTCAACTACATCTCGGAAAAGAATAGTAGCAGTAATATTTGATCTGTTTGGAGAAACATTCCTTCCATTTCAGGTAATTTCAAATTTATATAATGAATTCGTTAATTAGAGCTTGCTTTGTTTTTGATAGAAGCCTGATGACTACATTGTAGAGAAAAGATTTTATTGAATTGAAACTTAACAGAATTGGATACATGACAAACTTTATATAGACTCTCAACTCTCAACCAAGCGTACACCACACACTTCATTCTCACACAATCGTTTCACACACTCACTACACATACTCTATTCACACACTCATACTCTATTCTATTACCCTCCCTCAATCTCAAGTAGGCTGAAAAAGACAACTTGAGATTGCACTTACAAATCACACACATAGAATCAGGTTGGTGTAAAATGTGCAATAGTACAGACAATTGTGAAATTATTGCAGGAGATGTAGGTGCAGGAAGAAAATGTTGGTGTTGCAGCATAGTTGTGTCAACTATTAAAACTGCAGGCATTAGTAGAACCTGAAGGCTGAAGCCAATAACCAGTAGTACAAGAGGCCCATATCGATAGAAAAGTTTGTATAGACATACAAGAGCCTGAAGTCTGAACCTGAAGTTGCAACGAAGTACAACAACAGTTCCAACAGGAAACCAGAGTTCAGATGTGCCTTGTATCCTGACCTTATATACAGAAACATGTTGCTCGCAGGTTCAGTGAATTCCATCTCATCCATACTTGCACCAGTGTACCAATGCAAGATAGCCTTTCTCCTAAACATAGCAGTAAACTGCGCACTGACACAGTGGAACATTTATTGAGTGAAAGTTGAATTACCAATGAAAATAGAAGTCATCTTAAGACTAGTTGATGGGATATCACATACCATTTGATGGGTTCCAAAAAAGAAGGAGAGTGCTTGTGCTGGACATTCATCATTTGCGCATCAATCATTAGCACTCACGGAAAATAGCCGAAGCAGTTAAGTAACATCCATGTCTAGGATCAGTAGCACACATCATAAACTTGCACTGACACACAAATGACAAACCATAATAGAAAGCAGTGAGGATGCTAGTATTTTGTGTTGCAACAACGGTTGAGGCAGGTAAATATAATAGCACTCCAGAAGTATGAGTTGTTGTTTGAAAGAAGACTTCAAATAAGCACCAGCAGGCACCAGAAGTACAGTTTTATTCCAATAAAGAAAGATGAACATCAATGTGTTCTCTGTGCATTATTATGTATATACATAGAACACCAACTTGTAAATAAATACAGGTGTACCAAGGAACTAAGTTGAAGAAGAAACCAAACTGTAAGAAGCAAATCCATACTGATGATGCAAAGTTTGACAAGTGAAGGACTCACTCACTGCAACGTAAGAGCCTTGGATCACCAAAGAAAAATGCATAGAAAAGAAACCAGCAACACAGTAACTAAGGAAATCCATACACAACACACTTCATATTGAAAATGAAGTAGGTATCACCATATTGGAGAACCTATTGCAAAGTTAGATGAGTGAATAAATCACTTACTGCAAAGGAACACACTCAACACTTCATTAGTAACAGGAAGATGTTGAGTTAAAACAATAAGTAAGAAATCAATTGGATAGAGAGAATCACAAAGAAATGTGAAAAAATTATGTTGGGCACAGAGAATCAAGAAAGTGTTCTGGCAGGGAACCAAAAACAAGAAGTAGGAATTGAAATGAAAAATGAACTCAAGAAACACATGAATTGATTGTAGAGGAAATCTGGAAATATGACTGAAATGATGAATGAAGAAACTAGAAATAAGAGATGATCAAGAGCAAGTAACAAGACTCACACCTCATGAAATTGAAAAGTGAGGGTGAAATAACCAAACCGAAGTATCATTGAATCCTGCTGGTGTGATTGAAACCAGGCTTACGTGATTGATGAACAATGCTGGTGATCGTTGCACCAGTCTTACATGTAGAAGACACATCAATGCTGATGGGACAACATAGGACTTACATGGAAATAGAATCAATGCTGAAATCATTCAGGCTTACATGAATTTGACAAACAAAGCTAATGGCACATCATCAGTCTTACATGTATAAGAAAACATCAATGCTGAGTCAACTCAGTCTTACATGAGATGGATCTAAAAAGATATGAAGAGAATGAGATTGAATCTCAAACATGAACCAAAAAATAAAACACAAAAACAAGGAGAATGTTACCGTAATTCATTGAAAAAGTATCAGAAAGAGTAATTGAAGGAAATCTTTAGCAGCAACTTGAATCAGAAGAAAACCCTAGGATCAGTAGTAGTAACAATTTCTGAGCAAAATCAGAAACAATTGAATCAAAATTCATTAACAAGACAGGAACAAAAGATCGAAGTAGAACTTTGCAGCATCAAAGGAACACCAGTAGAGTTAACTGGAATCAGAAGAAGAAATCCGTAGTAGTAGCAGAAACAGACCAGATTTGAGAACCAAACTCCTCAACCAAATTATTGGTAGACATAGCACAAATTGAAATTGAAAATTGAAAAGAAGAAGCAATAGCGGAAAAGAAAAATTCAGAGGCAGAGGATCTTCTGCTCTGATACCATGATAGAATCCTGATGACTACATTGTAGAGAAAAGATTTTATTGAATTGAAACTTAACAGAATTGGATACAGGACAAACTTTATATAGACTCTCAACTCTCAACCAAGCGTACACCACACACTTCATTCTCACACAATCGTTTCACACACTCACTACACGTACTCTATTCACACACTCATATTTTATTCTATTAGTTTTACTGTAATCTTCTACTTTGAAGATTGAATTCAGTTTAATGTTTTGCATTGATATTCCGTTAATGAGTTTCGAATAGGATTTTCAGTGGAATATTATGATCAGTGATAATTTTTTTTATGGTGGATGATTTTTGAAATTCGTTGAAACTGATGTATTCTTGTTCTGATATTTCCTTGAAATTTAAATGACTTTAGAAATTTTAGAGTCTCTGCTCTGTTTTTGATGATTTCTTGTTTGAAGTTCAATTGATATTATTCTTCCGATCAGAAAGATGCTTCTGATTTTCAAGTCTTTTGTATTTGTCTTGTATTTCTAGTTTCATGATTTCAGATCACAATTCTCATGAATTTAAATTAGGAAAAGAAATTTTTATCAGAGGTTTTTGTTGTTAAATGTTTTTCTTCAATTTTATCTCGTGATTTCTAGGGTTTCGTTGCTGTGACTCAGTTAAATGAAAGAAGAGATAGCAATTTCGAAATACGAGATTAACGATTTTGAATATTAGTTTCTATCCAAAATTTCAGCGGGAAATAGAAATAATTTGTTCAAATTTAGGTATAATTGGGAAAATGCCCCAAAAATGGATACCCCGTTGGGAAAATATCCCGCAAAATTAAAATTCTGGCAAAATACCCCACCGTCACTTTTTCCATCCATAAAGTCAATATCACGAGATTGACCGGTCAATATCTCGTCTGACGAGATATCGTTTGCAGATAAAATTACTAAATTACCCTTCTCTGCTTTAAACAATTAGGTAACACATGTGTAGATCGTGTTTGTATACGTGTAAAAAAGACGGGCTAGATATCTTACACGTGTTAAGAAAGATAACACGTGTTTATGTGGTCGGGCTAGGGTTCAAACACGTGCATTTTCACTTTGTCTCTGCAAAAGAACAAAAAACCCTAGCCGCGCCCTCCATTTCTTCTGCTATGAACCTCCATTCTTCTTCTTCTTTTGCTTGGCAGAGAAAACCCTAGCCGTCACTTTTTCCATCTTCTTCTTCTTCTGCCATGAACAAAAAACCAGGTCTTCTAATCAATAGAACCCTAGCCGTTCTTCTTCTGCTATGAACCTCCATCTTCTTCTTCTTCTTCTGCTATGAAGAAAAAACCATAGCCGTCACTTTTTCCATCTTCTTCTTCTTCTGCTATTTACCAAAAACCAGGTCTTCAAATCAATAAAACCCTAGTCGTCGCCGTTCACAGTTGGTGATGAACCCTAGCCGTCGCCGTTCTGCTCTTCCTTTGCTTCAAATTTGAATGTTGGTGATGAATCCATTACAATCCAAGTAAGTCAGTTGAAACCCTATGATTATATTGCATTATTTAGTATGTTAATTTGATTTTTAACGAAATTTGATTTTTAGGGTTTTCAAAAATTGGGGGTTTTCTGTTTTGTAAATAAATTGGGGGTTTTTCTGTTTCTGGATGAGGTTGATTGTAGTATAAACATAATTGTAGCATTTCGATTGATCAATTTGATTTAATTTGTAATTTTCTGAAATTGATCATTTTTTCTTAAATTAGGGTTCACTGAGTATTAAGGAAGAAAGAAGAAACAGGTAAGAATTGGGGGTTTCATGATCATCGTCATTGATATTTACAGGTGAAAAGAAGAATGATCCATTTGCAATGTATGCAGGTGACATCATGACTGTAAGTATATAAAAGTTATTCTGTTCCCCAGAATTCCAAGTTGTTGCATTGCTTGAATGCATTTGGTCAACTCTTTTGATTGTTCTCTAACCCGACGATCAATAAGTTATGTGGTTAATATTTATCCCATTAGTTCCCTAAGTTGTGTTGTTCTTAACATAGGTCAATGTTAACTTGGCTGGGCTACCTGCGCTGGTTTTGCCATGTGGATTCGCCGAAGGAGGACCTGCTGGCCTCCCTATTGGACTTCAAATGATTGGTGGACAGTTTGATGAGGTATTTTACAAAACTTCCTTTTAATGGAAGTGGATATTTTTATTTAGCTTACGTTTTTTATGCTCATAAAAAATGCGGTATCACTACTATATACCCAAACGTACTACCGGATTAAAATGCATTTAGGCTTCTTCTAGCAGAACTGTTGAATTGTAGCTGTTTAGAAACAAACTAGTCAGATAAGTTGAGTCCATGTCTACTTCCTTGTATTGGTTGTAAAGCTTTATTTGTAGAACATGTGTACATGATCCATTTGTGTTTGATATCTCCGAAGATGGTTCCGACTTAAATTCAAACATAGTCCCCCCCTTGGTCAGGGAGAGTCGATTTCACGTCTACCTGTGCTGCAAAAACTTTTTGTTGCATTAGCAACACATCTAATAAATTATCACAAAGATAGTGATACGACTTTAGTGCAGCTAATACTAATATTTTTCTTTATTGATTATGGGAAATTGCTCAGAGTGGGCCACATCTTTGAACAAACTCTTCGAGGTGGCAGCTTTATTCCCCCATTGGTAGCTTAGAGCAAGGAATGTTAAGCTATGGTTGTTGATGCAGGAATCTAAAGAAAGTATCAGCACATAATGACATTTATTCAGTCCGGCTGTAAAGGTAAATCAGTTGACATTTATTCAGTCCAGCTGTAAAGGTAAATCAGTTCTCACAGGACCTGATACTTTATATCCCGACAGATTCGACCTACATGTATAATTCCACAAAGTTGGTGATGAAGCGGCAGGCCCATCTTAGTTTGTCATCTTTGAGGATTCCGATGGAGGAGTTGGTACAGATTTCGAGGTACTAATCGAATTTTTAGGGCGAGATACTCATTTGTAATGTTGCCAGAATTGTTGGCCATTTTTTTAGTTTTCTTCGCTTGTAAAGCTACTGAATTTTATACAAACAATAAAAATTTGATAGCACAATGGTTTCACCAAAGCTCTTATTATGGGGTTATTAGGCTATATTTAGGATCAAATACAACTTTTGGGTACTTGGATAGTTATCTTTAAATTATTCGGGATCTATGCATATTAGTGTTGATTTGTAGCACCTAAATTTGGTTGGTAAAACTAGTATTTTCAGATGTAAACATTAATTTTGATGTGAACTTTAGTGTTTCAACCAAACAGACAAAATTATGAGCTATTCACAAATTACAAGTTTCATACATTCAGATTAACATAAGTGAATTTGTTGACTTAAACACAAGGCTTTAAATATCCACCGTTTATTCATTGAGGTTGCCACGTGTCGAAATCCTGTGAACTTAGAAGTAGAGGATACGGTAGCCATTTCTACAAAAGGTGGGGGTATATTTACACAGCTTGAATCCCCACCGTTCATTCATTGAAGCTGCCACGTGTCAAAATCATGAAGAAAAAGGTAATTTTTTCTAAAATCCCACATGTGTGAACACACATGTGTGCCTAGTTTGACTACTTAACGCCATTTGGATGGAAAAAATGACGGTGGAGTATTTTCCCAGAATTTTAATTTTGCGTTGTATTTTCCCAACGGGGTATCCATTTTTTGGAGCATTTTTCCAATTATCCCTCAAATTTAACAACGATTAGTTCCAAGATAACAACAATGAGTAAAATTCCTCGTCATCAATTGATAATCGACCGCCAGAAAACATTTCTGAGTAGTGGAAAATCATTAAGGTCTTCATCTTCTCTGCAGGACTACAACTCAATTACGTATGATGATCAATTCCTTGATGTGATGCTGGATCGCCAATTTCAGAACCTTAATTTGTCACCTTCATCATCATCATCACCACCATTTCCATTACTTCTGAATTCAATTGCGAATCTAATGATTAAAACACCCCCATCAAGATCATCACAGGTAACAAGATATAATCATTCACCAGCAGCAGAATAAGATGTAATAGTAATGGATGGCTTTGTTGTGACTTCATATACATCATCACCCTCACTTTATGGGTCCGGCAGAGGAGGAAAGCGATTCACTTCTAAATCGAGCTCAGAGTCACCTGTTCGACCATGGGAGAACAAAAAGGAACACAATCCTTATGGTTCGAGATTCCAACCAGTCCGACATCCCTCAGCTCCCCACTATCATCCTCATCATTGTCTCCTCATGTGAGTTTCACTATAATAGTTTATTCTTGATTCTGCACCATACTGTAGTGATCAATGAGAGTTGGAAGCAAACAATCTTGGTTGTTGGTTGAGCTGCTGTTTTTGCAGTTAAGGCAGGAAAAGGAGAGCTTGAAACCAACTCTTGTGACTTTATCAACACCACCATCTTCATTAGATGTACCAAACAGATCAGGAGAAAGCCGACGCATTTCTAAATCGAGCTCGGAATCACTTGTTCAACTGTTGGAGAGCAAAAACCAGGATAGCCTGTATGATTCGAGGTACCAACCCAGTCTGACTTCACTCAGATTCCACTATCAGCATCATCTCCTCATGTAAGTTTCACCGACAAACTTAGTTCTTGACTCTGCACCATAGTATAGTGGGTAAGAGTAGCAGACATACTGTTGTAGCGAGAGATCGAACGAGAACAATAATAGAGATCGAGACACAGAGATCTACGTGGTTCACTAACTGTTACGTTAGCTACATCCACAACATAGAAAGCAGAGTTTTATTATAGAGCAGAATACTGAATTACACACACATTCTAGGTACAACGTGTGTATATATATATAGGGCAAAGAAAAAAATCCTAATTCGACTAAATAAAGGAAAACGCTGCCCCCTAGCCCCCCGCCGGGGACGTCGCCCCCTGGACCCCTGACTCGCTGACCGGTCAGCGAGACCACCGAGCCCCTCGGACTCCCCATACAGTTCCGTTCAACGACTGATTCAAGATATATCAACAAATCTCCACCTTGACTTGAATCCTCCCAGCAACAGAAACATATGCACCATGACAGTGCCAGAACCTTTCTCTGCCTCAGATGCCCCTAGACAAGGGCTCAGACTACTGACTTGTGATATTGAGCAAGTCCAAGCAATGTTGGAACTTGCTCTCAGGAACTGGCTTGGTGAACATGTCAGCTGGGTTATCAGCTGTCCCTACCTTCTTCACTTCAATTCTCTTCTCATTTATCAGAAAGTGATACCTGACATCAATGTGCTTCGTCTTCTCATGATGGACTTGATCCTTGGTTAAGCATATTGCACTCAAGATGTCACAATATACTATAGCCTGATCCTGATATAGGCCTAGATCATTAACCAGCCCCTTTAACCAAATTCCCTCCTTAGAAGCTTCTGTCAAGGCCATATACTCTGCATCTGTAGTAGACAAAGTAACTGTAGGTTATAGAGTTGCCTTCCAGCTTACAACAGATCCTCCAAGAGTGAATACATAACTAGTCATAGATCTCCTACTGTCCACATCTCCAGCATAATCAGAATCGGAGAAACCAACCACTAAACATCGGGTATCGTTCCCATAACAGAGACCGACATCTGAAGTACCTCTAAAATACCTGAAAATCCTCTTAACAGCTTGCCAATGTTCCTTCCCAGGCTGAACCATAAACCGACTGACCACACTAACAACAAATGCTAAGTCTGGTCGAGTGCAGACCATAGCATACATCAGACTTCCAACTGCGCTAGCATATGGAACTCGAGATATGTACTCTTTCTCCTCATAAGTCTGAACCGTGTACATTCCCAACTTGCTGTTAGGTGCCATTGGAGTATCTATAGGCTTGGATGAAGACATTCCAAACCTGCTCAAAATCTTCTTGATGTACCCTTCCTGTGATAGGAAAAACTTTCTCTTCTTCCTATCCCTATAGATTTCTACTCCCAGAATTTTCCGAGCAGCACCCAGATCTTTCATCTCAAACTCCGCACTGAGAGACCCCTTCAGCTTTGAATATCTGACTTATTCTGAGAAGCAATCAGCATATCATCAACATACAGAACTAGATAAATGCGTGAACCATTTTGCAAATCATTGTAGTACATACAACAATCATACAGACTCTTGTGATAGCCAAGATGCACCGTATAACTATCAAATCGCTTATACCACTGCCTTGGGGACTGTTTTAGCCCATAAGGACTTCTTTAGCTTGCAGACGTAATTCTCCTTACCTGGAACTTGGAATCCATCTGGATGGCTCATGTATATTTCTTCTTCCAACTCTCCATGCAGGAAAGCTGTCTTCACATCTAGTTTCTCAAGTTCCAGATCCTGATGTGCAACTATGGCTAGTAGCACTCTGATGGAAGTGTGCCTGACCACTGGTGAGAAAATCTCGTTGTAGTCCACTCCCTCTTTCTGATTGAAACCTCTTGCAACCAATCGTGTTTTATACTTGACACCCTCTGCAGCTGACATTCCTTCCTTCTTTCTGAAAACCCACTTGCAAGTAATTACCTTTCTATCAGCATGCAGTTTTACAAGCTCCCAAGTCCCATTTTTGATAAGGAACTCCATTTCTTCTACCATTGCGGCAAGCCACTGTGCTGACTCGTTTCCAGATACTGTAGCCTTGTAGGTGGACGGCTCGTGATCCTCCACCTCCTCGGCCACCTGCAATGCATAACCTACCAAATTGTCAAACCTGTACCTCGATGGAGGTTTTATTCCAACCCTTCTAGGTCGGTCTGTAGTAATGTTCCAATGTTCAACTTCCTCTGGTGGTGCATTCTCAGACGCATCTACATCTTGCTCTTCGGTAACTGATGGTGGTAGTTGGTCGTCAACCAACTTAGGTGCCTGATTCTCCTCTGGACTGAATTGCACCTCCACCTCCTCAACAACAACCTCATTTTCTGGTGCATCAATGATCTTCTCTCTGGATTTCAGCATAGAATTTTCATCAAAGACTACTAGATCAGATCCCTGAATTTCAACTGAAGCAACAACTGCAGAACCTGTGACTGTTGAACCCTGTAATACATACAAAGTTCCATGCTTGACACCTTTCAGAATTACATCAGAACCTTTGCGAACATGCAAACCTCCACCTTCACCTTTGAAACTGAAACCCTTGCTGTCTAGCAGACTCAAGGATATCAGATTATTTGTCAAAATTGGCACATGCCTGACTTCCTTCAATGTGCAAAGCCTCCCATCATGTTTCCTAAACCTGATTGAGCCGATTCCAACCACCTTGCAGACAGGCCCGTTTGCCATAGAGACACTGCCCCCATCTGCACGGCTGTACGTAGTAAATAACTCTCTTTTGGGACATATATGGTAGGACGCCCCAGAGTCAAGGAACCACACATCAGACTGATGTGTGTAATCATCTGTTAGCAGAACAAAATCTCCCTCTGAAGTGTTTCCACATTCAGCTACTGTTGCAGATCCAGAGTTATGTTCTTGTTGCTTCTTCTTCTTAGGACATTCCGTCTTCCAATGACCTTTTCTCCTTACAGTAGGCACAGACGTCTTTTGATAATTTATATCCGGAATTTTTCTTGCCCTTCTTACCGTCCTTGCTTCCTTTTGCCATCAACCCGGAAGCCTGATTTTTTGTACCTGTTCCAGCAGCCTTATGCCGCATCTCCCTGGTATGAAGAGACGACCTAACCTCTTCCAGCGTTACAGTCTCTTTTCCGACAATAAAAGACTCTCTAAAATTCTCGTACGATGGAGGCAGAGACACCAGCAACATTAAGGCAGCATCCTCATCTTTCACCACTTCATCAATATTACGCAATTCAAGCAGAATAGTATTCACTTGATCTAGGTGATCTCTAAGAGGCGTACCTTCAGACATGCACAGACTTAAAAGACGTTTCTCCAGCATCAACTTGTTGGTCAGCGATTTCGTCATGTAGAGACTTTCCAACTTTAACCACAAAGCGACGACCTTTTCCTGATCTGCGACTTCAGTGATTACGTCGTCCGCGAGACAGAGCATAATCGTTGAGTGAGCCTTCTCCTCCATAGTCGCATACCCAGCGGTGGTTGTATCTGCGCCCTTCTTATCCGAAGCTAACGGCAACCAAAGACCTTGTTTGCTTCAACAAAGCCCGCATCTTGATTTGCCACAGACTGAAACTATTTCTCCCGGTAAACCTATCGATCTTCATCATGGATCCGGACATCGTTCTCGGCGAAAATCGAACCTCGCTCTGATACCAATTTGTTGTAACGAGAGATCGAACGAGAACAATAATAGAGATCGAGACACAGAGATTTACGTGGTTCACCAACTGTTACGTTAGCTACATCCACAACAGAGAAAGCAGAGTTTTATTATAGAGCAGAATACTGAATTACACACACATTCTAGGTACAACGTGTGTATATATATAGGGCAAAGAAAAAACCCTAATTCGACTAAATCACGGAAAACGCTGCCCCCTAGCCCCCCGCCGGGGACGTCGCCCCCTGGACCCCTGACTCGCTGACCGGTCAACGAGACCACCGCCGAGGGGCAGAGCCCCTCGGACTCCCCGTACAGCTCCGGTCAACGACTGATTCAAGACATATCAACACATATATTGTTGATTTTTGATTGAGATGCTGGTTTACGTTTGCAGTTAAGTCAAGTAAAAGAGAATTTGAAACCAACTGCAAGCCCTACTAGTAGTGGATACTCCCCCACTAACAACAGTAGAAGATTGAGTGATCAGGGTTTGCAAGTACGTAGGAACAAATTCATGCCAATATGGTTCCAAATGCCATTTCTTTCATCCAAATGGTGGTTTCAACAGGTCAGTATCATCTTCCTCAGCAGCTACACCAATGATGATCTCCAGTGATCAACAAGTCTTCTCAGTAACTACTGTTCCCCGGGTATATCTTACCAGCAGCAATCACATAACACTTCCCCAGGTATATATTGTTTTACTATATATTCATCTGTTAATTAACCACTTCTCATGAGACTCCCAATTTGGTGTCATTGTTGTGCTAGGAGGCGCCACTTAGTGCAGTTCAAACTACTACTGGAGTGAGCAATTGGACACCACTGGATGATAACATAATCAACACTGCTGACATTTCTGCTTCAGCTTATCCATCGGCATCCTCTACTCTTGAAGCTTACATCAACGGTGTTCTGTATGGACCTCAACAACGACTTGGAGGCCGTAGGTTGCCTATTTTTAAGGAAATTTGTCCTGCAGAGTAAGTGAGAAAGATATCACACAATGTAATTATCAGATTGATATGGATCAGCTTGTAGAGGTCATGTTACTGCTACTACTGCCCTATTAGCTTAAGTTTAGTTGCTTTAACTCATTTTGTTCATTTTTTTTTATTCTGAACTATTAGCACAAGGTTTCATAACTTTGAAGATTATACTGATTCATAGTAAAACATAGGTAAAATTTAACATGTAATAAGCTTTAGAGTTTCTGGGTTGGTTTAATGAGATGCCAAGTTTTATGTGACCTGATTTCTGAAGCAATATAATGAATGTAATTTGTTCAAGGCTTTTAGCTATTTGACCTAGTCCAATAGGCAAGGCTCTAGTGCTGCAATTGAACCAAGCCGAAGGGTGCTCAGATTAGGCTGATTTCGCTTCAGCTTGTTCAGCTAATTGTGTTGCATATTCGAGCCACGAGCTTTGGCTTTACTGGTTAGAGCAGCAAAGTTGGAACTGAACCTGTCCAAAGATGATTTGAGTTTTGTATTCATTTAACAAGGTTTTGTGATTGGTAGATATCAATCCTACTAAGCTACCTAGGTATACGAGTTCAAGGTTAAATGAGTTACCACACGCTTCACTGAACCATTGGAGTTGACGAGTTGTAAATGGCTCTCAATATTGATCTTTGGTAAATAAGAGTCTGAGTACAATGAATCAATTCAATATAATAGACAGAAAGCCAATCATTTATCATTCAGTTCATCACAATTTGCGGAAGAGTACAAGATCATTTTCCTTTCACTTCAGAAAAAGAAGTTGAAAGCACAATTAAACTCGGATCAAAAACTTCCCACCATATAATTAGTACAGTTTGGGAAGTTGTCAGCAAACGTTTCCCAAATGCTGGGACAAATTAATCAACTCTTCTATTAGACTTTTGTTCTTGATTTGAGTCTCGCATGTAGCTTTTCATAGCATATTACAAAAATACAAGGATAAGAAAAGCAGATAAATCTATTAACATCTAGTGTGGTAAACAACTCACTGATTTAAACAGGGAACTGATTGATCACTACTAGCTGAGAAACTTGATTCATCGGACCACTAAACATTGCTTAAGCTGATTATGTTTCCGATCAAAGTATAAGATCATCTTCACAATTTATTAAACACTTTGGCTTCAAAGATCCTGAAAAGACCAAAAAGTCTCAAAAGTGAAAATAACAAAGAACCTACTTGAAGCAGAACACCAAGAAACCGTACATTAGAACATTTACCTAATAAATTGCACTTTGATCCTTAACAATCAATGCAGAAAAACCCACTAGAGACGAACTAATTACACTGCTCAAGGACAATGCAGACCACGGATCATTTTCTAAATTTAGCTTGGGGGAATCAAGTGGGTTATCCCTTGGACAGTATAGAGCATTTATTTTTCATGGAAATGTCCTACTAAAATTCCAAGAGTGCAACTGTTCTGGAAATCTAGTGTTCATCGAATGAATCAGGGAATTATTCTGGACATTAAGTTCCTTTTGATAGGTTAAAATCATTGGATATTTAAGTTTGTTAAGCGTGATAGTACTAATGGAGTTGCAGACTCGTTGGCTAAAAAGGTCAGAACTATTGGGCTAATTTGAGTTTTACAGCAATTGCCCTCGTGGCATTACTGAATTAGTTGTTTTAATATATCTTTTCAGTTTGGATCATAAGAAAAGAAAAAATAAATATCCATCGACTAAAAACCGATGTATCATTTTGGGGTTTTAACATTTTTTATCTATTTTCTTTCTGAGAGAAAAAACAATTATATCAAAGGATTGCTTCAAATAAATAAATGAAGTTTCTCTCTAAGAAAAATAAAACGGAGTATATAAGAAGATCAGTGGCAGATCAGTTTAGCGTAGCCGTGGAGATACAGATAAAGAGTTAGTCATCTAAACTGCGTTGGAGAAAGAATATTTAATTGGAGAATATTTTTATAAATTAGGGATACTATGTAAAATAAAATAGGATTATTTTGAAATATAATTTATCCATAATTTTTTCGTAATACCTAAATTATCCTTGATTAATGATTGTTAATCATTTATATTGGTTGTTAGTTTATATTAAACTTAGATTAGTGAGATTAATATATAGATTATAGTTATTGATTGTAGATTGTGTTAGTTGTTTTTTTGAGGAAAAAACATAAATGAGGTCTAAAAATTATCCAGAATCGCCATGGTTTTTGTGGGTGAAAATAATACCGACCGAACTGTCTGCATTGTCGCTAATTGAAGACCTGCCGACTATGATTGAAGACCATGCCGACTTTGAACTGTCTGCATGGTCTTCATGGGTAAAAACCATGTCGACTGAACTGTCTGCATGGTCTTCATGGGTGACAACCATGTCGACTGAACTGTTTGTATGGTCGCCGATTGAAAACCATGCCGACCGTGATTGAAGACCATGCCGACTGAACTGTCTACATGGTTTTCGCCCATGAAGACCATGCCGACTGAACTGTCTGCATGGTCTTCACGAACTGTCTGCATGGTCTTCAACTGTCGGCATGGTTTCCAACCATGAAGACGATTCCGGCTTAAAAATGATAATAACTTTGTGTGTTTTTTTTTAATTTTTTTAAACACCCCTTATCAATATACCTAACATGTTTTAACAAAATAGTATCCCCTAATTTGTGAGGGTATCCCCCAATTAAACGTTCTATAGAAAACCAAATTTGGTAAAATATATTAAAAAAAATTGAGAGGAGGGATATCCAATGAATTTTATCATGTGTCAGTTAATTATTTTAATTTTTTCCTGCTAAACAATACAAATTCACATTCATTCATAAAATTTTGATTTTTTTTTTTAAAAAAGAAGGATATATTAAAAATTGAAAGTTAATTACATATGTACAATGGAATACTCCCCCAGCTAAAAGAAAAACTCAATACAGATTACAAAACAACAATAGTCTCCCACTGGAAAATAATCAGATTGATAGACAAATTATCGAATATTTGCAAAGTACAACACCACGGGCAAATATTTTGCTTCACTGCTATCAAGAGTTCTTCTAATGATTTAACTCTTCTATGGATCCTTGTGTTCATTTCTTTCCAAACCACCCATAAAATTGCATATAGATAACCTGTCGTATAACAACCTTTTTTTTGCTAACTTTGAATAACCTCCAACCTTGCAGTAATTCTTTAAGAATCCAGGCATATACCAATAAAATTGTGGAGAAGCTAAAAAGTAATCCCATATCTTTGTAGTCCACCTGCATTGAATAAATAGATGCTTTAAATCCTCCTATTCTTCATTGCACAACATACATATAGTAGTCGGCAACTGTATTCCCCTAGATCTTAACATGCATCTGGTTGGTAACAATTGTGTAATGAAGCCCATGTGATAAACAAAGCTTTAGAAGGTATCACCTTGCAGTGGCATAGAAAAGTGAAATCACTATCATCCGTTGCACCAATCAACTTTCATAACAGCCTTTCATTGTGAAAAAACCTTCTAAAATATCTTCAGATCCACTTAACAGTCTGGTGTCCCTTGTGCCATGACAGAATTCTAAAAAATCAATCCTTTCAGTAGGATTTAACTCTGCGGAAAAAGACAGCCTCATGATAGTTCTTAAAATATCGGCTATTGAAGCAAATTTCTGAGTACTAAGCCTATAAAGTCTCGGATATTTATATTTCAGAGATCTTTTCTCTAACCATTTATCATGCTAAAATCTCACGCCTCTCCCATCCCCTATCTGAAACTCTAACAAACCATAAATATTCGTATTCTTTACAATCTCTTGCCACATACTCCTCCCAGTTGGCATAACAGTATGCATAGGAACCAAAAATCTGTCTTCGGTTCTTGTATTTTCAGAAATAATTTTTCGCCACAAAGATAAACACATTTTTGTTTCGAAATTGCGCTCGATTATCTATTTTGATAGTGTTTGATTTTGTACTATTTATGGGTTTTTATGTCTTTGTAGGTATTTTTGAGAAATAAATATTTGTGGAAAAATCGGTAGCAAAAGTGTTAAAGGCACCTCAAAAAAGTGTTAAAGGCACCCACCAGTTGGATTGGGGGGCACCCTCATTTCAAATTCAAAAACCGGAAATTGGCGGGAAAAAAAAGCTTCACGTGAAGAAAGTTCCTGAATTGGTGTAAACCGAGTTTTAAAGAGTTTGGGGTAATTTTGAGTTACCCAAGTGAAGAAACAACGAAAATAAGATTAAACACGTCCGCACAGAGTGTTTCACGCCGGAAATTTCGCTGCAAAATTCAAGTCACATCCGGAAAAGAAGTTTGTCTCTGTTTAGGAATGTTACGTAATTAGAGTTGGATTTGGATGGTTCTTTGCATCCTAATCGGTTAAGGATGATGTATTATGGTTATCTAAGCCTATAAATAGCAAGAAGATCGAAGAAAAATCAGAGCAGAGCAGCCGGGAAAAAAACAGGAAAAAGGAAATTGAGTATTTTTCTTTTTGCTACAGGTTTTGGATTTTGGATTGAAAGGAAATTGAGCTAAATACTTTGGAGATTAAAGACTTGGAGTTAAAGTTAAAGCTAAAAGAACGGAAAAGAAGAAGAAATTTTTTATTTTAATTAGATTTTATTTTTTTAGAAAATTGTATTAGGAAGTTTTTATTATTTATGTAATTTTTCTTTTATTTTTGGGACTTTGGACATTATTATTATTTTTAAACCCTACAGAAAGGTAATTTAAATATAAACTGCAACAAGGAAGGACGACAATTACGATATTGTCACGGCCCCTCGGGTTCGTACATTGACACAGGAGTTGGTGGCCCGAGTCGACTAAACCGATTCATCCTCCGTCTGGTACGGGAGGTAAGACTCGATTAACCCACGAATCCCCTGCAAGTGGGTTTACTGTATTCCTTCGTGTGCATATATGCCGAGGACCTGAATACAGATTTACTTAACTAGTAAATGCCAAGAACTGGCCATACAAGATAAGGACTCGGATTTCATCACCGTTTCCTTCTTGCCCGCTTTAGGAACACGTTACAAAACGCGAACCTAAACCTTAAAATGACTAGAAAGAGACCGATAGGGTAACGAGCTTATAGGAAACTCGTTCAAAAGGACTGTATTGGTTACTTTATTAGCCTAACTCAAAGTTCAGGAAGATTATTTAAAGTTGATTAGAGCCTCCTTGTAGCCCAGGGAAAAGTGCCAAAGAGACAGGGTTATCAAAGCTCCTTAGAGCTTATCATGTTTCTCTTCGACTTAATCTAATTCGGATCGTTCTAAGAGGTTTGCTAAAACTGTAACTAGTTGCCTTTCGAAAGAATAGAAGCTGGTCTAGTAACAATCTAAGTGGAGCCATCATGATTTTTGTTTGCTAGATTCAATAGGTTTGATTTGGTTGAGTCAGCCTTGCTTGTGATTGTTTAGAATTCCTTTTCAGTTAGGATTTATTTTTTAGTTTTTGTTAGTGTAATCCAAGACCGCTCGAAGTCATGACTGAGCGAGCTTGGAAAAGAGACATTCTAGGTCGTTTGATTAGTGACGAAGTTACTTCTAGTCCTTTGATAGCACCAGCAATAGCAACTTTAAAAGCTTTGTTGAACCCGACTAGGACTTCTCGTCCATCATGTATCAAGTTAGCTGAAACTGAAGCAAACTATGAGTTGAAACCTGGGACCATACGGATGATCTCAATCTTCTTAGGTAAAGAAAATAAAAACCTATATTTCCATGTTAGGGAATGTGTAGTACCATCAGGATTAAGGACCTAGATGATGAAGCATTGAAACTTAGACTATTTCCTTGTTCACTAAGAGACAACGCCAAATCTTGGTTATATATTTTGACATCCGAGTCAATTGAAACCTATGAACAACTTGCACCTGCCTTTTTCCAGAAGTTTTTCCCTAGGCACAAAACATCATCTATTAGACAGCAGATTTGCACATTTGCTCAACAAGAGGGAGAATCTTTATATAGGTATTTAGAAAGGTTCAATGACTTATTATCACAATGTCCTCATCATGGTTTAGAAAAAATAAGGCTAGTTCAGATCCTCTACGAGGGTTTAGATTATTCGACAACAACCATGGTTGAGTCTTTATCCACAGGTGGGTTTGAAAATCAAACTGTCGATGGTGCGATGACATTTTTGAATGAAATCGCCAAAAAAACCCAGCAGTAGGAAAATAGTAGGGAGCCCCAGAAAAAAATTCTTCTAAGTAGAGGAAAAGTCAATAGGTTAGAAGGATCCTTTGAATCAGATGCCAAAATAGCAGCTATATCAAAAAGGTTAGAAGCTTTCGAATTGAGTCAATCTAGTTGTGGAATTGATCCCAAGCCATTTTGGGAAGGAAATACTGTAGAAGAGCAAGCCCATGCTCTTTATAATAACACTATATTTGATAATCATCAGAAGTTTGACCCTTATTCAGAAACCTATAACCCTGGTTGGAGAAACCATCCTAACCTTTCTTGGTCTAAAGGCCAGAGTCAAGGTCAGTCTAGTAATTCTAAGGTTCCTCCAGATTTTGGTTATACTAAGAATCCTTCTGGACCGGCACAAGTTCGGAATCCAATAGAAAAGATGATCATGAGTTTAACAGAGTCTGACGTCTCACTGACTCTGCACTTTACAGAGTTTCAACAATCGGTTAAACAAGATTTGGAAGACAATAAAAAGATGATCCATGCTAACTCTCAGGCTATTAATGATTTACGAACCCAGGTTGGTCAAATCGCTGAGTCTTTGAGAGAAAAATAAAAAGGTAGGTTCCCTAGTCAGACCCAACCCAATCCTAGAGGAATTCATGAAGTATCTTCTGGTGAGAAATCATCAAATAATGTGAATGCAATTAGAACCCTTAGGAATGGTAAAGTGGTAGTCAACAAGGTAACTATGTCTGATAGTGAACATATTATAGTTCACCCTTCTGATCCAGTAGTTGTTGAGACTGATGAAGTCTCTAAAGTGCCCGATGTAGTTCCTCATAAACCAGATTTTATGCCTAGACCCCCCCTCCCGCAACTGTTAGCACCAACAAAGAAGGAATCAAAATTTAACGACATTGAAGGTTTTTAAGCAAGTCACGATAAACCTTCCATTATTAGATGCAATCAAGAAGATTCCTACTTATGCCAAGTTCCTTAAGGATATATGTATGCGAAAGTGAAAGCTTAGTGTACCAAATAAAGCTTTTTAGCTAGTCATGTAAGTTTAATTATCCAGAACAATACAACTCCTAAGTACAAAGACCCAGGTTCCCCAACCATTTCTTGCACAATAGGTAACTACCATGTTGAGAAAGCCTTACTTGACTTAGGAGCCAGTGTGAACTTACTTCCGTACCATGTGTACCTCCAGCTAGGCCTTGGTAATTTGAAACCTACTCCGATAACACTGCAATTAGATGATAGGTCTGTGAAAATTCCTCGTGGTGTCATAGAGGATGTTCTTATTGAAGTCGATAAGTTTATTTATCCTGTAGATTTTGTTGTCCTTGATACCCAATCTTTTCCTGACCCAGATAATCAGATACCTGTGATATTAGGTCGCCCGTTTTTAGCTATATCTAATGCGATCATTAACTGTCGAAATGGTATTATGAACTTATCTTTTGGTAATATGACTATTGAGCTGAATATTTTCAATATTAGTAACCAACCACCTGAACTAGATGACACATGCATTGAAGAGGTTAACATGATATGAACATTATTTCAGGAGTCATTACCAAACACTTTGTTAGAAGATCCATTAGAGAAATGCCTAGCCCACTTTAGATTTGATGTTGACGATGATAGTGTTATTGATAAGGTGAATGCTTTGTTAGATTCTGCACCTTTGATGGACACTTATAATAGATGGAAAACTGAGTCTGAACTTCTACCAGTTTTTAAGTCTACCTTATTTCTTTCTATAAAGGAAGCTGAGTGTAGTTCTGACATTAAGGACTCTACAATCCAACCAATAGTTTCTAGTCCATCTGAGAATAATTTCCACCCTAAGTTTGGGGGTACGATGATTCTTGTGATTGTCAAGTATCCTTACTTAAAGTCCCTAAGTTGGGACTTGGGACATACACCTCTACCATTTTACAAGATCATCTTCAAACTATATTTGCTGAGCATGGTGATGTCCAGAAAGAAGTTCAGTTGTTAGAAACCCATCCTCTGGTCGATGTGGTTTACCTAGGAAATAATACCAAGATTGACTTTGTTTTCCCACCAAAAAATTTCCTTCCATATGTGGGAACGTATGAATTTCAAATGTGTCAGTTATTAAGTTTTGAGACTAAGCCTAATTATTTTAGGGAATTAGAATCGACATATTTGTTTAAGAATGACTACCTTCATAGTAGTCAATTGTGTGAGTCAAATCAGATTGACTATGAGGATCCATAATTATTCAGGTTATTATTATGTGCTTCTAAGTTCTTAGTTGAGTTTCTCCAGACTCTACAACCTGATCATGTTGATCCTTCCTATGAGGAAATCCAACCCACGAAATATTTTATCTAGACCCTTTTATAGAGCTTGAACCTGAACCACAGCTAGAAGTAGTTTTCTTAAACAGAAAACTAGATAAGGGTGTGCTCGGTTTGTTCATTTTCTTGGCCTGTTGCAGTTTCCTTTTTGTGATAGCACTATTTGATTCAGATGACCCACAATTGTTCCGACTATTGCTATATGATTTTTTGGATGAAGACTTTAAACTTAGCACTTCTTGGGAGGTAACCCATGCTCTTACGACATGGTAATATCTTTCCTTAACTCATTTCCTTCGATTGGTAACAATTTCTCCTTGTTCATGTTTTTAATCATTCATCTTTAGAACATTGAAGACAATGTTCGGTTTAAGTTTGGGGGTAAGGGAAGAACTTTTTTGTGAAATATGAAACTCCAAAGTCTAGAAACTTGGGAAAAAATCAGGATGACACTAACCATTCTAGGTATATGGAAACTTAGCTCTTTTTCTATAGGAATTAGTGTGACCAGTTAAATGGTCTATTCATAAAAGGACAGCGTTCAGATGTTAGAAATAACATGATAGTTGTCACCACATCTCGGAGTTTATCTCGACCATATCACTTTCTTTTTTTATTTTTGCAATTTTATGTTTCTCTAAGTGATTTGGTGGGGCACCAGTATCAAATTGTTATCGACGCCAGGATGAAATAGAGTGTTTGAGATCAAGCCCTATTTTTAATTCTTATTTCAACAAAAAAAAAAAAAAAAAAATCAAATATTGACACTTTGATAGCAATATGTGTGTGTTCTCCCTGTCTCCGTCGCCTAAGCAAGTGTGGAACGCAGGATCCATGGGAACTATCATGTAAGATGCTGATAAGGACCATGGCTTGGATTCAATTTTATCCAATCATGTTGTCAGTACATTTAAAATTATTTTATTTTCAATAAATTGATCGCTGGGACCCTTGTATATACCAGTTGAATCGATATTAGTATTACGATTAAGACCATGTATCTCAATCATTAGGATTCATCCTGGTATTGACCTTCAGACAGATATGGGAAACACCGTTCACCTTAGTCAACATGCGCAAACTTCATTTTGTCCACGTCCATCTTCTAAATCTTTTCATGTGATTGAACTTTGATAGATTCTGAGTATTGTGGTTGAACGACTATCTGAGTAGAGCTTTGTTTTCTTATATATGAATTTTAGTATGCTTGAGTAAAAACTCATGTACAACAGTTGGACTCAATAGGGTAATGATTCTGATAGCCGAAGAATTTGGTATGCCAACTAAATAGCTTGTTTAGTGTTTATCCTCAATCGTTCACGAGTAGTTAAAATTTGGAGTAAAGGTTTTGTGGGTATACCTATTGTAAACCCTCACGAGACAAAACTCGTCCACTAGGGACACCTAGGAGTTTAAAGTCTTATTACATATGCTAAATGTAGTCACGATTCCTGTGAAAGTGAGTTAGGATTTTATTTTATTAGATTTGCTCGAGGACTAGCAAATAGTAAGTTTGGGGGTATTTGATAGACACATTTTTGTTTCGAAATTGCGCTCGATTATCTATTTTGATAGTGTTCGATTTTGTATTATTTATGGGTTTTTATGTCTTTGCAGGTATTTTTGAGAAATAAATATTTATGGAAAAATCGGCAGCAAAAGTGTTAAAGGCACCCTGAAAAGTTGCTAAAGGCACATAACAAAAGTGTTAAAGACACCCACCAATTGGATTGGGGGCACCCTCATTAAAATTCAAAAACCGAAATTGGCGGGAAGAAAAAGCTTCACGTGAAGAAAGTTCCTGAATTGGTGTAAACCGAGTTTTGAAGAGTTTGAGGTAATTCTGAGTTACCCAAGTGAAGAAACAATGAAAATAAGATTAAACACGTCTGCACAGAGTGTTTCACGCCGGAAATTTCGCTGCAAAATTCAAGTCACATCCGGAAAAGAAGTTTGTCTCTGTTTAGGATTGTTACGTAATTAGAGTTGGATTTAGATGGTTCTTTGCATCCTAATCGGTTAAGGATGATGTATTAGGGTTATCTAAGCCGATAAATATCAAGAAGATCGAAGAAAAATCAGAGCAGAGCACCCGGGAAAAAAACAGGAGAAAAACCAATTTTCTGCTGGTGGAAGAACACGAAGAACATAAGGCTGGAGAAAACTGTCGCTGATGCAGTTACAGAAGCATTCTTATTTCTGAAGCGTCTGTAGTCCATCATTTTCTTTTGTTTTCTTTTCTTTCTTCTGTAACGCAGAGAACTCTGTAATGCTTATAAGCGTTTCTGTTCTTCTGTGTACCATTATTTCTTCTTTGTAAACACTTTTTGAGCCATGAAATATTATTTTGAGTGTTTCCAACATGAGGAGCTAATCACCATTACTGGGGCAATGGAGGAAGCTATTTTTCCAATAATAAAGTGGTAATTCTTATTTTATTTATTTTTTGCAATTCTTTTATAATTATTTGCTTTGAATTAAAATTGGAAAAAATGGTTTTTATCAATTAGTTGTGTTTTCTTTTGATGAGTCATGCTGGGTTTAAGGATTTTTATGTCTCATGCTTACGATTTACAACTATTATTTTGAAAACCTAACTTTGGCAATGTTTTGATTAAACTGAATACATGTGCTGTAAGATTTTTATCACTTGAAAAATTGGCAAATGGTGGAATCCTTAGTCCTAGTTCTTCCCATCAATTTTAAATCAACTTTATTTTAATTTTCTTTATTTTTAGTTATTAAAAATTAGGTCTGAAAATCGAATCTTCACAAGTCTGAGTATCAAACCCTTTTTACTACTATTTTAAAATTGCATCACGCAACGCCTGTTTCTCCCTTGTATATCTCCAGTGGCATTTAGCTAAAGGTGACTTATTAACCATCCTTAAATTTCGAATACCCAAACCCCCACTTTCCTTTGGTTCGGAAATCTTATGCCAAGTAACCCAACTTAACTTCTTTTTATTTTCGTCCTCCCTCCATACAAAATTTCTCATAATATTATTCAGTTGTTTTTCCACTGCCACATGTAACACATACATAAACAAGAAGTAAGTTTTTAAACTTTCCAAATAAGTTTTAATTAAAATGATTCCTCCAGATTTGCTTAGAAATTTTGTTTCCAAAGTGCTAGCTTGTTTTTCATCCTTTTTATCACCACATCCCTTATTGATTTATTTCTTCTTGTTGCTCCTATTGGCATGCCCAAGTATATAATGGTGAGTTTATCAATCTTGCACCCCAATTCCACTGCCAAATCACTAACCATATCATCAGCTCCAATATTGGTCATTGAACTTTTTTCAAAGTTCAACTTAAGTCCAGTTAGGACCTCAAATATCATTAACCCCACATGTAATCTTCTAACTTCAGCTATGGATGCATTAAGCAGAATGATAGTATCATGTGCGAACTCCAAATGTGAAACCATGGAACCACCTTCTGCAATTTGAAAGCCCTTAATTCTACCATTATTCATTGTTTCATTTAGAAGTAAAAAAAGAACCCCTGCCACCATCAAAAACAAGAAAGGTGTTAAAGGATCACCCTGCCTGATACCTTAGAAGGTTTAAAATTTTATCAGTAGCAACACTATTGACAAGAATTGAGAATTGAGCTTGTATTACACACCATCTAATCCAAAGAATAAATTTCTCTCCAAATCCATTTTTCTGCAAAATAGAAAATAGAGAAAACCAATTGCCATTGTCAAATGCCTTTTCCATGTCTATCTTACATAAAATACCTGTTTTTTTTTTTGCTTTAGTCTGATGTCAATTAATGCACTCATTATACACTAAAATCCCATCAAAGGTTTGTTTATCTTTTAAGAAAGCTCCTCGAGCATTTGAAACCTTCAATGTATCTGTCAGAATCTTGGAAATTACCTTATAAAAGCTTCTAATCAAGCTTAGGGTCTAAAATCTTTAATTATAGTCGAGTCTTCTTTTTTAGGAATCAGCTTGATGAAGGACATGTTCAATCTCCAATCAGCCTCACCATTAGCATGGAATGATTTAATAGAAAACATAAGATCCTTCTTAATTATATCCCAATAACATCTATAAAATTCCATTGTGAACCCATATGGTCCTGGTGCTTTGTTGGCACCATACTTCTTAATAACCCCATGCACTTTCTCTTCATCAAAATCTCTTTTAAGCCATGAACATTGTTGATTGCTTATTTTCTTGAAAGAGAAATTGTCGAAACTGGGGGCACAAAATTGCTATCGTAAATGTCGTGTTTAGTTTTGCAAAACTTTATTCTTGATTATCTTGGTTGAAAACATCCACATCTCGAATCTCCAGCTTGGAAATACATTTCCTATTTCTCTTAGCATTAGCTATGTTATAGAAGTACCTTGTATTCTTGTCCCCATCCTGGAATCTTTTGACTTTAGCTCTTTAGTTTATCATCCTTGCTCTAGTGACCTTTAAATCACTTAGTTTAACTAAGTCTTGAGTTCTCTCCACCAAGTCCGCTTCAATTAGAGCATTAGATTCTTCTAACAAATTCAATCTTTTGATGTTACTAGTCATCTCCTCCTCATGTTTCTTTATATCTCCAAATGTAGATTTGCTCCAACTCTTCAAGAAGAACTTTATATTTTGTAATTTCCTGAAAAAAACTTAACTTGGAGTGCCTATGTAAATCATTAGTTCCAACATAACTCCAGATTATTATAAAATGTTGGATGACTCAGCCGATAATGTTCAACTTTGAAATAAGTTTACATCTCAACTCTGGAGATAAATCCAACAGCAATGGATTGTGATCAGAAATAATTCTGAGCAAAGCAATCTGAGTGGCCGCGTTGCATTTTGAATCAAACTGCTGACAAATTAAGAACCTATCGAGCCTACATAAAAGAGGATCCGCATGCATGTTATACCATGTAAAAGATCCACCGTAAAGGGGTAAATCCACCAGGTTCTGACTCACAATGAGTTCATTCGGAAAATCCATATTTCTTGTGTCTCCTCCTGATTTGTTCCGTTCATCATCCCCTCTAACAGCATTGAAGTCTCCCATTATGCACCATGGAGCATCACACCATCTTCTAACTTCTGCCAGACCCTCCTGATAGATACATTTTTGTGTCTGATTTGTCTCAATTATTTATATTGATAGTGCTCGATTGTGTACTAATTGTGTCATTTTATGTCTATGTAGGTATTTTTGGGAAATAAACATTGATGGAAAAATTGGCTCGAAAAAAGTGATAAAGGCACCCGCCTCAATAGAAAAGCACCCATGCAAGTACTAAGGGCACCCACCTTCTTGAAATTTGAATAAGCTTTGGGCGGGAAAATCTAATCTTTTTGTTTTAGAGAACCTGAACGGGATTTTTGGGAGATTAAGGCAATATTTCTTGTTGCCTTATTAATAGGATTTGCACAAACCAAATTCCGTGTAAGAAAGGAGTTGGAGACTCGAAAAAAAAA
>JAJJMC010012982.1:808465-868824 GCA_023531435.1 Papaver californicum
ACTTGAATAACATTTTATCTTCTACTATTGTTAAAAGATTTCTAACCACAGAAACTTGCAAGGGTTGGGGTTGGGGCCCTGACTTGTTTGTGTCAAACAGTAGTAAGGGACAAACTGAGTTATCATCAACACAAGGTGAGGCAGCAATCAAACCATTTGATGTGTCCAATATTCATGGGATGTTGGGTTCTTCATCTCCTCTTCCAACAATTCCAATTATACCATCTACACCAAACTTCTGCATTCTATCAAAAGTGGGTTCCACATCTCCTCTTCCATATTCTATGGAAACAAAAGTTGACTTGGATTTAATAGTTCTAGAGTTATGCCTTACAATGATAGAGCTATAATAAGAAACAATATGGAGAATATGATCATAATCTCCTCTTCCATCAACCCCAATATTATTCTCTACTTCTAAACTTGAAGATACTGATATGGGAAAATGATGAATTGGTTCTTTATCATTATTCCTTAGATCAAATATCTTACTGCCAATACCATTAGACACAACAAAGTTATCACCAGATCCTTGTCTAACTGCATTTTTTGGCTTGAAAACCCATTTAGTAGTCGGGTTCAAGTTGTTGCCCAACACAGCTATAGGATTACCAGAAACCACCTCAAATGAACTCGCCCCCACCCTAACGGATTTTGCTCCTAAAATTGAGGTAATTTGAGTTTTTAAACTTTTAACACTACCATTCTTGTCAAAAGACTCAATCAACTTAATATATTTTAACATTACGTCTTATTCTTGGGTTTTAAGCTTAAAATCCCATTCAAGATTCACATCCCATTTATGTGTCAATTCTTAAACCACCGTTACAACCTAAATTATAAAAAAATCCCTTTTGACTTCTATCCTGAAGTAACCGAAATTCTCCATCTTCAATGTGCTAATGACCACCTCTGCTAATCCTCTAAGCTTTTTTCCAATGGGGATGAAGAGTTCATCTGACCATAATTCACGTGGAATGCCTCTGACCTTAATCCAGTTAACAAAATCACTCATAGACTTCAATGGAATAATTTTATCTTCTTTATCTTCCTTATTTAAATTGACCAGATTTGTCCTCACCAGTTCATTTCTGTATTGAGAGACCAAAACAACAATTCCATTTATGTAAAATTTCTTCGGCTTTCATAAATCTAACCAATATCCTTCCTTCATTATGAAAGATGCATACTGAGAATTTATTTCCTCTAAATATATGTTTGTTTCCCGATTCAACAATCTCTTCAAGTCTTGCCCATTGCATATGCCCATCCACCTTGACCAGTTCTTTAAAAATCCTGCTCATAACTTTTGATTTATGCAGAGGTAAAAAATCCTTATTGTTTGCAAGAAATTGTTGAGACTTTTTAACCAAACTATAATCTTTCATAATTTTATGCATTTCTTTACACAATGTTGCCCAATAATAACAACTATCTCCACAAGGAACACAAATTGCATAAGATTTATTTGCATCTCCCTTATAACTCTTGAAATCCTGAAGTACATACCACCACCATTAGTCTTAAGCTCACATAAAAAAGAAGCCTCCCTTTTTCTTCTTGTACATTTCTTATTATTATCTTTAGTGCATCCTGCTTCCTCCAAAACTTCTGCTAACCAATTAGCTATCTCAGTTGAAGTATGAATCCAATCTCTAAAACCTCTTATATTATTTTCCTCAATTCTAATCCCCTTTTTGTTTCCCATTACCTCCATAAAAACGAAGAAAACTTTTCTCTCAAGGTAGAAAGGTCTCACCCTCTCTCTCTCTTCCCGTCTCTTAAGATGACTTAAAAACAATTCTCTATAAAGAAAAAAAAACAAAGAAATCAACTAATAATCTGATGCTTCAAAAAAAAAAAAAAATAATCTGATAAGAGAAAAAACGAAAACCCTTTGTGTATTTGACAGAAAGAGAAGTAATATTTTAATTGGAGAAGTATCCAACCATTTTGATAAAAATTCTTCTTCTTATAGATACACTTTCATAAAAACGAAATCATTAATCTAAACTCTTAATCTTAACTTTCTCAAAGAAGTTAAGTTATTTGGCAATTGTCGATCTTCTTGAACCCCCATAATCACACCCAAAAACTATAAATGGACACCCTAAAGGTGCAACAAGGAATGTAGAAACACATGAAGGAACACTTAAACGATAAGAACAAGACGTAAACCAGCGAGAAACAAAACTAAAAACTAAGCTAATAACTAAAATAAGAGAATAAAGAGGAGCAGATTTGAGCTCACCGGAGATGTCTGAATCTGAACTGAACTTTGTCGGAAATCACCCTGGATAGAAAAGAGAGAGATAACCTTTTACCAATTGTGCAACCAGTTCTAACCATCATATGTCAAATATGACAAATCTTACTTCAATTTACATACAAGCTTAGCATGTGGCAGGTTTAGGGTGAATTCAATGGGATAAGAAAATGGCTTAGTTTGATGGGTTCAAGTAAATAGCTTCAACATTTTTCCTTTCAGGATCACCTTTAACATTTCTTTGGTCTTAGCCCATTAAATAACTTCAAGAAAATCCAGCGCTTCAGCATGTTCTTCGTCTAGCGGTCTTGCTGGCTTGCATATATCTCCCTTACATTGACCTACATTATTACAAAAGATTAGACCAAAACCTATCTGTTTAGTAATTTAAATGGAAGATGCACCGAAATTGGTTTTGAGGTCAGAGTCTTGTGGATTTAACCATGGATAATATCCAGAATATGTAACGGTATGCAACCTATTATTAGCCCTTAATAGTTGTTTTAAAGTGAAAATAATACTGTAAAAATTGGGGGTACACTAACGCTTTGATGAGTACGAGAGATAAAAATTGTACAAGTCTAGTCTAAACCAAGAAATGATCGTTTCATTCTTGCTTCGGTCACAAAGGAAGAGAGTGGTTGATCTTAGGGATGGAAATAGAGAAAAAGTGAGATAAGATTATGATATGTTTATAGTGTATGATATCGTTGAACTTTTAATATAAAATTCCTAGTAAAAATTATGGTGAATTACTATTGTTAAGAATTCTCTGTATAAGACTGGGAGAAACTTGATGAAAATCGATACAAGACTTGTCTATGCCAGTCTAAGATATCTGGTGAATAGGTTAAGAAACCTATTTTATAGTAGTTAGTGATCTCATGGTAAGGTGCGTGAAATAGACAGAGTGGGGAGACTGAGAGATGGTCACGCCATAGATATGGGAAGACCCTCGGAAGTTCACTCCTACTAACTAAAATAAGTTGGTTTTGCATAATGACCCTTATTCTGACCATGCCAAGAAACATGACATTTTCTCCACACCTAACTCATGAAATCGAGAATACATAGCCATCCTAGGAAACTCTTTTTCCTATTCTCCCCAGGTATTCGATTAATATAACTTAAGTAGGTTTTCGTAAATACATGGACAAAAATGATTGTCTATGGTGTCACAATCTTATCTTTTTTAGATTGCTGAATGTTGTCGTTTTTTCCATGCGAATGTACTCAACAGTGACATCCACTGGAAACCCATAACATATAATACTAACGGGTCTACAATGACCTTTTGTTCAGGACCATGTATAATGATAATTACATTTAGATTGTACCTAACAAAGCTCTATTATAATCCTAATCAACAAGTTGTGGTCTATATGGAATCGATGCTGGAAATCTTAATCAAAATACACACATCCAGGAACAAAATAATCATGCATCATCTTTATGTGGTAAAATTCTCAATCTCGATTCGTTCGACTTTTGTGAATCACCTTTTGGTTCGAAAGGTCTACATATAATTGCAACATAGTGATAATCTCTATTTTTTCTTCCTATAACTATTCGTCCTAATAGAACAATCTTTGTATTGGCATTTTTTTATGTTTCTGGAGAATAATTATATCCATATTGGTATCTTCCTCATTTTGCAAATTAAAATACACTATAAAAAATATATTGAATTGAGCGAACTAAATAAATTATAAATTTTATTTGATAAATATGTTACAAGTTATGAAAGTTAGAGTTGTATGGATACGTGTCAGTTGTGAGTAGGTTTTATGGGGTTTATATAAAGTGAGTGGTGGATATAACCGTTGTGCAACTTGTTGGAAGCTATCATATCACCAAATTTTCTTGTTTACCACAATGTATATTCGAATTTGCTTATCAACGTGTCACATCTAATATAATAAAATAGAAATATAAACCTTGTGCCTTGTTCTATTATAATTGCCCTCACAGGTACATGTAAGGATGAGCAGAACAATATGAATTTGTGATTTTATCCGTCCCCATCCGTAATTTGGCGGATAGACACCCGATCCACCTATTAGTCGTACATATGAATTTTTCAAATCTGCCATTTTAGTAGACTAGACGCGGGTGATCACCAAAATACGTTGGGCACCTGTCCACCCGCGGATGTCATATTAATCAACTATTTTCCTAATATATATGAAAGTTATTATAATAATTTGGTAGGTAATGTGTAGAGTTCCCCTAAATTATCGATTATTGTTTAGTTTTCTTTGAAGATAACTTTTTCATTCCCTTTCTTGTTTTCTCTGGGGTTTTTCTCTCGAATTCATACAACATTTTAACCATTAAAATTATTCATGAAAACTTCCAACATTCATAAAAACACCAGCTTTCAGTAACGCAGTTGGATGCCAACAAACAATATGAGTTTCTTCTTTAATGTATAAATAACTATTTTCCCTTACCTTGAAATTTCAATCTTTATCATTTTGGTACAAATCTAGTATGAGGTAAAGTCTCATCATCAATCTGTATGCCATTGTAGCAACCTATATGAAATGCTAGAATTTAATCAATTTTATTTAAATGTTACCAAATTTCATATCACGAGTCAGATATTTTGATTCATATTTAATTGTTGTTGATGATATTGAAAAATAACGGAGAATCAATTCAGGTAATAATGTTTTAGGTGCAACATAACATTGTCATATAAATTTTTTTACCTTTTTTCCTTAGGAAAAAATAAAAAGGAGTTAAGTTCACCAGTTCACCCGCATCCAATTCTCATATCCGTCTAGCCGTAAATGTTGAATCCGTTGAATGGTGAACTAGACACAGATGGAAATCTTGCATCCGCAATCTAAATGGACTAGACGTGGGTAACGCCAAATCTATATCCAACCATCCGTTGCTCGCTCTCACCCTTAGGAGTGAGCATGGTCCGGATTGGACTGTTTTCCGCCTCATCCATATCCAATCCAAGACATGACGAATTTTAAGTTTGGCATCCGCATCCAATGGATGCGTGGATGGATGGATTTGATGCAAATATTCCAATGGTTTATTTTTTATATAATTAATATTTTAATAAAAAGACAAAACTTACAAAATAATTTGAATTCTCATGTAGTAACAAAAAAATATTTAACCCTACCAATAACAAAATACGAAATTTAGAAACACAATAATAACATTACAAATTGTTTTTTCCAAAATAAAAGTGCAATTATTACCTTTTTTTTCCTGTTATTTCTCGAGTTTTAACGCTAAAAAGTTCGATGAAAGTAAATATTGAAAAATAAAATGAATAGGTAGTAGATTATATGTAAATGCTATAGTGGTCCACATTTTATGAAGATTCCATGTATAACCTTAACAGATAGGTATGTCCAACAAAATTTAAGGACATCACTTTCATCCAATCCAAAATCCGTTGAATCCTGCAGATTACACTCGTATCCAGTCCATTAATGTATGGGTTATCCTCCCGTAAAAATACAGGTAGGTCGGATTGATCTGTTGATTGAATCCCATAAGCTCACCAAGACACCACCCATACTAACAGGTGTTCAAATAAGGTTCAATCTAGGGATGAGCAAAACAACTATATCCGTGGATTTCACCCGGTGAACTGGACGTGGGTGAATTTTTAAAATCGGATGTTTTCACATGTTGGACGTGGGTGGTACATCACCCATCCGTTGAACACCCGGCTGGAGAATAGTTTGGTACTACAGATAAATAGGGATAACAATCACCAGATAAAGATGAGAAGTAATATCAAACGGTACACGTACACTTTTTATTACTTCTCTGATATCCCTAAGCCTTATGAAGCTCCTTGTTGCCATCCTTCATGTATATATCTGCATTCTTAACGTGATATGTTAGTATAAAAAAATAAAACTAAACCATTGTGAAGACCAACTTCTCAAATGAAACCTTTCAGTTTTATAAACCTTAGAAATAGTTAATATTTAGTGTATACATGAAGTGATAAATGCTTAATTTACATGTTTGTAGTATCGATTCCATATTTGTTTTAGTTATAATTCTTGCAAATTACTTTGTACTACTTTTTTCTACTTTATTTGTTTTTTTAGGTGAATTATTGGAAAAAATAGAAACGTTGTTGAAAAGAGCTAATAAGAGGAAGAGGGGATATTTAAGTGTAAAAACAGAGATTCCAGGAAGATTTACATTTGGGTCTAGGCTATCAAACCTAACCGTAAATTGAGTTAAAAAGATATTAAGATTTTGACATTTCTATTTTGTAGATAATTGAAATACAAATCCAACCCAAAAAGAATGAGTTCAATCGGACATCGTACGAGGAAGTTATAATCAAAATGATGAGATAAAAAAAGTGTCCAGGAATAATTTCGGTTGGATTCATTGGACTTGAACCCAACCGTAAATCTGGTGATTTTTTGACAAGATTTTTTGTCATAATTTTAGTTAGGTTGGACGCAACTGTAACTGGAGTAGTTTGGCACGCATTTGGGCTTCTAAAACACGATCCCAGAAGGATTATAAACCCTAAAAAGAGAGGATACTTGAGAGGCAATCATTGAAGACTATAAAAGAAGACATTTAAGGCTAATACAAGATATACTCTACATCTCATAATACAATTCTACATCAAATACCTAGGGTTTACCCCTTTATGGAGAAATCACCATTCTTATTCATTTTCTGCTTCCTTGTAATATGAGTAGCTATCTTTTGTTGATTAGAGATTAATTTAATGTTCTAGATGTAAAGCTTTAGTAGTTACACGAGTTTATTTGGAGTTTTAATCATTATCGTTTGTTTTCATTATATCTAAGGTTTATGATTGATTTCTAGATTGTTCAAGTGTACAATTGGATTAATCAATTGATCATTCTAGTGCTAGTAAAGAGATTGGTGATCCGTAACTGTCAACCATTTCTACACAAGTAGAAAATGTGAGACCTTGCAGAGGGATTCTGTGGAGCAATCGTGTGTGAAGTCAACATCAGTAAGTGAATCGAGCATACTGAGTTTAACTGATGATATCAACCTAAATTCACAAACCTTAAAACGTTCGATTGAGTTACATCTTGTAACTGAAACTCAAGGTGGATCAGTTGGAAAGCATCAGGTGACTAAGCGTACATGTTATCCGGTGATATAAGGATTTTCGGGGATAGCTAAGCGTACCTGCTATTCTGCGGTTGGTGATGAACGATTCTAATGACAGATATATAAGTATCCTAATTGAGTTAACGTTTGGAAACGACGAAGGACTCCTTAGTAATCTCTTTATTCTTATTATTTTTTTAATATGTTTTAGTTAATTAAATCTCAAAGCTCCCCTTTCCAGTATTTATTCTAGTTTAGCAAATCTAAATTACCTATCAATTACAAAAATCTCTGTGGGAACGATCCTTACTACCGCTATATTACTAATTAATTAGTGAGAAATATATTGATTAATTTGTTGCACTTACGACAACATCAAATTTTAGCGCCGCCGTCGGGGAGCAGTCGTTAATTGATTTGTTATTTTTTTTAGCTTGTTTTAGTAGTTTAGGATATTTTCACGTTTTTTATAGTGTTTTAAGGTTTTTTAGGTTTTCGTAGTGCAACTCGTCGAAGATGTTCAATTCTCGTCAAAAGAGGAAGGTAATTCTGAAAACAGGTTGTAAGTATCATTTTTATTTTTTATTTTAGATTTTTCTTGTGATTCGTCATGTTTCCATTCGGAAATAGCATGTACGGTGCATAAGATCACTCATATGATGATGGCAATCAATATGGTTTTCAGTCTCACTCTTATGATAACTACCAACCTTACATGGATATGTAAGTGAACACTCGCGGGAATGGGAGGATAGTTATCCTTTAATCAGTTGTTTTCAAGTAATATGCATATGTCAGAGAGTTTGGAACTAAAAACTTGATAGTAAATCTAGACCCGCTCTTACTGCTCATATTTATGATCATTCACCCATTCAAAGTGAAGATATGTGGTCTAAAGACTCTTTTATGAGTAACGGTAGAAAACGTATTAATATCAGCAGACTCTCTACACAACACGATCAACTGGAAGAAAATGAAACATTAGAGGAAACTCTTCATAAATTAACAGGGTTATCTAGATGGAATTCCAACGTCGTTGGGATAATGAATATTATGAGGCTAGTGACGATTACGAAGATGAGCAACCTTTCGAAATTCCTTGTAACGATGATGAAGTTATTCCAACTCCGGATTATAATAACAATCATTCGTCTATTTAAAAGTATGATATTTTGTATAGCCTATTTATTGTTACAAATGGTGTAAAATACTTAAATGAAGATCTTAGGATCTGCACCGAGGAAAATTTTCTTGAAGAGGACCCTGTTTCCGTTGAAGAGAGTGTTGAAGAGATAGAGATTGATAATTATACCAAATTGATTGATTTCATGGAAGACCCAATTGAGCTTGACAAGGATTATAATGATGCTGAGATTTTGATTGAAGCAGAATCTGATGAACAATATCTCTTAAAGAGTTTGATAGAGGACCACGATATACATGAGGTAAAAAATCATTGAAGTTGTTTAAGAATGATGTGGAGCCCGTTATACATAAGATCGTGAAAGGTTTGTGTAATCATTTTGTTTTAGGGTGAAAACAAATATACTGTATAATGGTATTTTTATGTAGGTTCGAGAGATCAAGCTCGAACAGGACAAGCCTAAACCAAGAAATGGTCATTCACGTCCTGCTTCGATTACAAAGATGGAAAGGATTTGGGTAGGTCTTAGAGCGTCCACAATGGCGCGATTAAAACACGGAGTAAAGAGCAAAATTAGTGGATATTCCGTAAAAGTGAAGCGCAGCGGCGCGACCAAATATAGTGGATAGTCCAGAATTTCGACTGTAGCAGAGGGAATTTGGGAATTAATCCTGACTAAACTTGGTTTAGTCGGGCGGTATCGTAGTGTTCCGCCTGATTCTAAGTGGGTGCGTAGTGAACCGCCTGGAATCAAGCAGCATTCTAGCATAACACTTAGAAACACGGGCGGTAACCTAGGACTCCGCCTATTCAGGCGCTAACTTAGGACTACGCCTGGCGGAGCGAGCGTCTGGGATAACGCCCACTAACAAGCGCAATGCTAGAATACCGCCCCAACTGGGCGTGATCCTAGGATACCGCCTATACATAAACGTTATGCTAAGAAACCGCTCAATTATAGGCGCGCCCCTAGGACTCCGCTTGGCTACTATCCATGGTTAGTTTCATGAAGAAGAATTATAGCGTGATGCTAGGAATTCGCTTGGAAATGGTTTGGTATAGATTGCCTAGTTTAAATGATTTTGGAGGGAAATGGATAGCAAATTTCTACATTTGAATGTATTTTGGTATTCCAAATTTGAATGGGGCGGGCTGCTAGCAACTCGCTTGGAATCCCAGGCGGGGCGCTAGGATACCGCCCATCCAATTCTTCTCACACGCAAAGTTCACACAAATGCATTTCCACTAGGCGTGTCACTAGAACACCGCCCCATCAGGAGTGATTCTGGGACACCACCTGTCTCTTGGGCGTGGTCCTAAGATACCGTCCACTACCAGGCGTTACGTTGGGACTCCGCCCCATATCGAGCGTTACGCTAGCATTCCGTCTCGCGCAAGCGTTATCCTAGGATTTCGCATGTCTTTCCAAGCGCATCGCTGGGACACCGCCTAACACTAGGCGTATCGCTAGAACACCGCTCGACTATACATGGCTGTTCTTGGGCCAGACCAAAGACTAAAAATTTTAGTCTTTGTTCTTTTACTCTAGTCGACCCATTGTGGTTGCTCTTAAGAGAGGGAAACAAATAAGATTGAGAAAATATCAGTGTGATAGGTAGTGTGTGTGAAGAAGAAAGGATTCTCTGAGAGGAATCAATAATTCTGTATGTTTTTGTTTCTTCAGACTGAGTATCTTGTCTGTCTTGTTTCGAATAGATGAGAATCATTTATTTATAGTTCAGAGGAGACACATTGATTTTTCGTAAGTCGTGGAAGTTGGAGAGAGGTGGAGAAGTGATGATTATGGAGATTGTAGTAGGGTGGTGCCCGGAAAGTAGGGAAGACCTTTCTGACCACTACCCCTCATCCTCTCAACTGCTCTGTAACCGCCCACTACTTGTTACCTTCTTGTTCGTGGAGGTGGTACCACCACCCATGATGTCGTAGACCGCCAGATCAATACCCCAATGAAAATCCCCCCATGTTGTTGATATCTCGTGAAAATATTGGAGTCATAAGCCATTATGGTTTTGATTAAGTCAAATCAAGTCAAATAGCTTGCTAAGTCAGTGAGACAAGTTGTATGACTCACTAAATTGATAGTCAGACTGATTTGGGTCTAGTCTGGAAAGTTTAATATTCATGTACTTGCTTGAAAGTAACTCGGCATAGTTAATAGCTAAGTATTAGCTCAGAAGTGATTTATCGTAAGTCTGAGAGGCAATTGAGGCCAAATGTTGTAGAGGGCCTCTTAAGTAAGGAAACCTATTAGAATTCATATAAGATTTGATGTTGGACCCATTTTGAGAAGAAAGACGTATAAGAATGTGCTAGCTCTTTTAATATAAAAGGCTAATGTGCTAAGGTCTCAGGAGTAAGACCAATATGCATGGCTTCTGGTAAATATCAATTGTACTAGGGCTAGGAAGATAGTGTCAAGGAGGTTTGAAGTTAACACCAAGGTGTCAGCGCTAATGCACTTTGGCTAAGTTGCTAAGTATAAATGCATTAGGTCAAGAGGCGTGCTAGATCTAAAGACTCATTGGCTAAGTCATGAAGGAAGCTAGGGACGCATTGGCCACTACGGGCGCGCTAGAGAAGCTTGGGCGCTCTGGAGGATGGCTCGGCAGGGACGCATCGGCCTTGGACGCGCTAGAGAAGCTAGGGGCGCATTGGCCACTCTGGGATGCACTTGAGTTAGGACGCAGAGGAAGCATATGGGACGCCTACATCAGGTCCGGGAGTGCTATTGCTCAGGGATTCCTCATTCCGGAAACGCTAGTTCTATGGGACCCTCATCCAAATGAGGTCGTTACTCAAGGACGCGTCAGGCTAGAGCTAGCCAAGAGAGTTTGTGCCTTTGGCGCTAGGGTTAAGGTTAGCAATTTTAGTGCTAGAGTTAAGGTGATAATGTAGTGACGCGCTAGATAATGCCTCATCAGTCCAAGATATGCTAGCTAATAAGGCCATGTTATGTAAATTGGCGCTTTTCAGGTGCTAGGGTTAGCGCCGGAAAAGTTAGCGCTTTTAGCGCTAAGGTGGCTAACTAGTGCCAATGTGGTGCTAAGACAAATAAATAGTGCTAACTTGGCATCGATAGGAGAAAAGGCTAGGTTAGCCTAGCTTAGAGGTTCAATGCGTCTTTTGTAGCATTGCTTCTTGATTGTGGTGTATCCAAGAGGAGTGACACATTATTTGTGGCTTATATTTAAGCAAAGTACAAAAGTAGCATATTTGAGCTCGGAAGAGCAATTTGAGGATCATTTGTTGCGAATGAAGCGTTAAGCTAGAGTGCATTTTGGGGTTTAAGCATTAGATATCCTCGAATTTAATAGATGTTACCAAAACATCGATGCGCACTTGAGACAAGTTCAAGGAATTCAGTCGTGGAATTTTATGCGACTTGAGACTAGTTTGATATGGCATAAAAATTGTGAGTATTGAGGAGGCTACGAGGCCAGTTTAGAATATTTGTAGCTGTTTAGAGAGGACTCAAGTTGCTCTACACTAGTAGGAAACCCATCTAGGAACTTGAGACTTATTATGTAGATATTATAGAGTACATTGTTAGCATAAAATGCTTGTAGCCTATTTTACAATTCTGACACTTGATGTGAAGTCAGAAGTATGCGCACAAGTATGTATGGATATTTCTATGTTCCTTCAACTAGGAAGAAGGACGATTTTACAATTCTGACACTTGTCAAAAACTCACCATCTACATTAAGTCCCCTTCTTAGCGAGGAACAATAATGTTGCACAGTAAGCACTAGATGGTGATTATATGCTTATAATAATTATATATGCATAATTTAAATTTTAATAGTAGAAGAAAATATGCTTAACTTTTGTCTTCCGGGTATTGGGATAACTGCCCCTTAGCGTGAGTCTTAGTTGTGATTAGTAGATGTCCGCGTTCTTGCCCGGAATTTCTAATTCGTGAGCCAAGAGAAGTGTGGATAGGTTGAACTTCTAATCCAGACACGTCAGTTGAGAAGCTACCACCAGGATCATGGAGAGTACGTCTATGAGGAACGTCATTGGTCTGGGAAGAAACTTAGTTGGCTATTTCTTACCCGAGATTGAGATATGTACCCCTTAGCACGGACCTTGACTGGGAATAGTAGGCGCCTTTGTTCTTGCCAGGAATGCCAGTTTGTCGTGAGCAAAAGAGATGATATGGTCGACGCTTTCTCTCTTTCTTTCTATCTGAAACAGGTCTGCCTCATCTCAAATAGAGGATCAAGTCAGCTGGATCAATTCTTCATGTATGTGTCCAACAAGAAATATTGTTAGCTTTGTCTTCTGCAGGAAATGTCTTTGATACAGAGTTAAGCCTAAGATTTAAACTTCCTTATAAGCAAGTAGTTGGTTCCGGTGCTTTCTTAGATTTTAGGTATGTAGCAATCAAACGCTAATAATAGCATCAGCAAAGCGGCAGTAGACGAGAGACAGGACACCGAAGACGATGCTTTAAGTTGTAGCTAGTAGCAGCAAAGTTGGAAATATTGGAAATTGATAAGTGCATAATTTACATATTTTAAGTATCATTTCCTTATACTTATTTGCTAGATTTTTTGTGAATTACTGTGTATTCTTATTACTTTTGTAGTTTATGTCTTTTATTAGGTTACATCTCTGAAAGAAGTGAAATTGAGATTTACAAGGTAAGAATTTATAAATACCCAATGGAAATCATCTTGCAAAAAATTGAATTACGAAGCCAATGGCAAAAGAACGAGGTCATTCCGAGTTCGTATGAAGAAGTTATGAGCAAAACCGTGAAACCAACTTGGATTTGTTATCTGTTGGGCCTTATTGGGCCTGCGCGGGAAGAGAAATAAGAGAAGCGTTTTGGGTTCGCGTTTGACGTGAAAATTAGGGTTTTTATTGGTTTTTGAGGAGGTTAAGTCTCATAATTGAATAAGGATCAAAAGAAGGTGGAAGAGTTTAATGAGATTAGGTTTCCTAATTGGATAAGGATCAAGAGGAGGTTACCAAAACCTATATAAAGGGGAGCCTAGATACAAATTTGAGGGACAACTTTTTCACGCCTAAGAACAATGAAAACCTAGGTTTAGCTTCTGTTTTATTTAATATTTTTAATGGCTTT
Source organism: Papaver californicum (assembly GCA_023531435.1). NCBI lineage: Eukaryota > Viridiplantae > Streptophyta > Magnoliopsida > Ranunculales > Papaveraceae > Papaver > Papaver californicum. Next base: position 822,086 of record JAJJMC010012982.1, read on the forward strand.
TGAGAAAGCCATGTCTAGCTAAATTTTTTTGTTAGGGTGAAAGGATGAACTTGTAAAGATAGATTTTCTTGTGTTTCAAAACTAGGGTTTTCAACTATAAAAGCTTAATGTTAATGTTTTGTGTCTCTTTCAATGTTTTATCTCTCTCGATGATTTTTCATGTTCTATGCCACATAAAGTTCATTGTTTAATTAGTAGAAGAACTCGTTGAAACCTTGTTTTTAATCGTTTTATGAATACTCTTTGACTATTAATGCCACGCATACCTAGTACTTCTAAATTCTACCTTAGGTTGAGAACAAACAATTCTTTTTGAAAATTCTTTTCTTCGATTCTAAAATGAAATATCTTTCGTGTATTAGTAGCTAGATTTTTTTATTTTGCACGAGTAAAATTGATACCCTTTGTGATGAACGAAAGTAAACCCTAATCTACAACGGATTCCCGAAACCTTAATGATTTTCTATTATTGATTTCAATCTTTATTAAATATTTTTAATTCATTAATTAGTTTAATTCTTTATAAAAATCAGAAAAACATCTTTTGACCTGAAATTTACTTGAATTAGTTAGTATAAGTAATACACACTCCTCGCGGGAACGAACCGTATTTGTTCTTGTCTAAATCTTTCGACATTGTGCGCTTGCGGTAAAACAAAGTCGGTTTTCCGAAGCATCAGTAATCGGAAGAAGAAGTTGATGGTAGATCAAAACTGCAAGTGAGGTTGGCGGTGGACTCCATTGCTCTTGTCGTAGAAAAGTTGATAAGGTCTTCTTGGGAGATGCAGTGCGACCTGACAGGATGATATGTCTGAGAAGATGAAATCCCATGGGAAGACAAGGTCTCTATAAAACTGAGTCTTCTGAATCCCGTTTGGAAACCCTAGTTTGTATACCATTCGCTTCCGAGGCTGTTGAAGTTTCATACGATATCGAATTTTGACGTTTGACCCCAACTTTTAAACAAGGCACCAAGATATCATATGCGAAAAAGAATCACTCGATTCAGAGTTAGCTAGGTCATCCAACCATGCATAAACATCTGTGATTAGTAATCCCGTGTGAACTTTCAGATCTTGTAGACTTTAGTATAAGATCCATATCTCCTAGATCATGTCTTCGATTGATGTTTCGTTCTTAAATGTCATAGTATAGACATAGACGAACACTTCCCGTGAAGGATGTTTTGATCCGTTCTTCACCGATTGTTGTCGATTTCTGAATTTATAAATTGAAGAGGTACTGACAGAAGCATCAAGGAATAATGAGTGGACCGAGCTGGTGCCAGAAGACAGGACAGGTACCATAAGACAAGAAAAGTACCAGGAAACGAGACAAGCACCATGAGACGAGACAAGTACCATGAGGACCAGGTATGCGATTTTCTCCATGGTGAGCATATTACTGGATTTCTGACTGGAAACTTGTAAATAAATATTCGAGAAGTTGAGAGGAGAAGCCTGAATATGAGGAGACTGTGTTCTTGAAGTTCTGAGCTGGAGATGATTGTGGCTTCCGAGTCCAGAGCGTGTCCAACAATAGAATCATGTAGTTGAAGTAAGTAGAAGCAACAAGGATGGAGTTACCTTTCTGGATGTGATCAGGTAAGAGGCAGGGGCTTCTGAGGTGTTGACGTAGATAAGTTTTGTCGCTAGTACCTTTATTGATCAGACTTTCTAGTTGAAGGATGTTATTGTATTAAGACTTCAAAAGTGAGGGAGTCGTCAGCCCCCAAATGTACCTCTCTTAGATCCGCTACTAGGCAGAAGATAATTTTTGGTATCGTCGCAGGTTCATGCTCCTAGGAACTTGATAAGACATTGAAAATTATAAAAGTTGGAGCCATTCTTTATTGTTGTTGAAGTGCTGGGGATGGAGAAAGTATCTGAGTTAAAGTTGAAGTTATCGTTGTAGTTATGGGCTATTAAGATGTAAATCCATTCTTCTTTAATCTCCTTGAATCAAAGCATGACAATCATGACTTGATTAATTGGTTTATTTTGTTTCAACAAACGCGTGTGATGCGCCCTTGAGTGGACACTACTTTTGTCGCTTTTGATAGTCCCCATTATGTAAAAAGAGGGTTGTGAATAATTCTTCCATATTGATGCTTCTGAGGCTTTGGGAGACGCCGTGGATATAAAGGATGAAGATAAGTTGAAGGATGAGGACCTGGACGAGGCGTCCCACATCGAAGACCTTTGTGAAGAATCTGAATCTACTGATGTCGATGGAGAAGCAATGAAGTAACGACAGACTCTCCCGTCAGTTTGGATCCATATCAAGTAAGTTTATACTCCTTATTATCATGATAGAACATGTGAACTCTTCAAAATTCTCATATAAGCATAGTCGCACTCAAACTCAAAAAATTTCATAAATTTCCGTCACTAGAAAATTTTAGAAGTATAGTACCTGGGAAAAACACTCTAGAGTCTTCATAAGACCTCCGTTTTGGATGATTGACCATGATATCCTTATTAGAAAACAATTTCCTACATCTTACCGGGATAAATCCAGTTTTTGAGCTTGTTTGGGGCGTCAAAACGACCGAACAGTAGTACTCAGGAAGTATCCAGGAAAATCCTGACAGTTTTCAGACTCGATTCCGCTAGCCGTTTTTTCCATAACTCTTAGATTTCTTGTCCGATTAATACTCCATTTTAAAACATTGTAGTATACACCAATACAAAACTTTTGATATAACCATGCCCATATTCATCACCAATTGTTGCCAGCTTCAGAATTTCCGAGATATAGTGAAAACGGTTTCTGACACGGTTTTTACGAAATATCTTGTAATAGGTTGGGCTTATGAAATGCCTAAACATCATTCTATAATGAATGCATGTGACGTTTTTGAATATTTATAGTAGGTTTTTTGGTTCATGCTCAAGAATTTCATGTTTGAGATGTTCTGACTTTATATGCCTAGATCCTCTCTACTTTTAAGGACGGAATGGTCAAATCCGAGAGATGGGCTTGTTAGAGAAGGAACAAGAGTTACCGTTGATTTTGATTTGGATAGTGTACATCCCCATGCTGAAAATCATATGCAAGATCCCCTTCGCGTACTTGTTGAGGATGATGCTCCTACTGACGTTGATGTGCAGAATGGTAGTGTAGCAGGGAATGTGCTAGTTGAATACCCTAATGTGGTATTATCGTTGATTCCTCTTTAGTAGGACCCTCCCAGGGTACTTTCGTGATGGGGGTTTTTCCATTTCATTGCTTTATGCTGATTAATGATCTGTTTCCCCCAGAGTGAGATTTGAGTCGTCCCGAAATGGGAAGAAGCTGTATGGGAAGCTGTGAAGTCTGATATTAGCATTGCATGGATTTATCGTCATCTGGGAGCTACACGGGAGCGTGAAGTGGGTAGCGCCTTGCTTAAAGGAATGGTAACAGAGTGAAGACTGGTACCAGAGTGAAAAGGTATGGTACCTGAGTGAAGAGACTCATACCAGAATGAAATGACTGGTACATGAGTGGAGAGACTCGTACCAGAATGAAATGGTTTCCACGTAAAAAGGAGAATTTGAGAATGTGATAGTTGGCTTTGGATTTTGTTGTTGTTGTTGTTATAGAATTTTGTATGGGACGTGAAACAGAGCTTTTCTTTTGGATGGTGTTGAGGCTGAGGATGGAGATGGTGATGAGGCTAATGGTGAGCGTTCGATTTGTGACGCTTGCCGAGATAAAGCCTCCCTCTTGACCCCTTTGTTCTCACAAGACCTCATGGATGATCGGATGTTGTAGTGCTTACTGACCAGACACTTCTCCAACAGATATCTCTATGACTTTTGGGCCTTGAATCAGCATATGTAATCCCTAGGATATTCATCGTTCATCTGGAACAATCTTTTCATATCTGAAACATTTTTATCCCCCATTATAAAGGGAGAATAACGAGAGAGATATCCCCCTGGTGAAATGATTTTTCGGATGGTGAGAGGGTAAAAGGTTGATGCTGATGAAATGAGACTGGTCTCTCTTTGTCTTGAAATTGTAAAAGTCTTTCCAGGTCTTCATGGGCGACAAGGTTGAATCGTGGGCTCCTTGATTGTCCTCTTTGAATACAGATCTCGTCATCATCTTGAATATTGATTCTGGTACCGCTTAAGTTGGTAGGATTGGAATCGTGGTTTGCTGCAACTGGTGACAGATCTTATTTTGGGAAGAATTGTTCCGTTACAGTCTTGAGGCAAGTGAGGACCTCTCTTGAGTGGTAGTTACGTCTTTCTGTGTTCTGGCAGGAACTTTTATCTTCGTATCAGATCAACAATATTGAGCGGCATTTGGATGTTCCTGGTGTTTTCAACCGTCTTACAATGAGAAAGTCAGAGGTGAGTAACCTCCTGGCAGAGGGATCCTTTAAATTTTAGGCAGGTAGGGAGGTTGGTGTTGATGGGCCAAGGATGAGTCCTCCTTGCCATGGTTTCGTATGAATCTCTCCAGATCTTCACGGGTGAAAAAATTGGATTGCTGGTACCTCTGTGATGGTCGATCAGGAATGATATAGACTCTTTTATCTTTTCGAGCCCCAGGTGTTTCAGCATCAGCAACCGCTGCAAAGTTGGTCATGGTCTGCTCCATTACGCGATGACGTTGTTCCGGAGAGAGTTGCTCCGTTAGGGTCTTGAGACAAGCGAGTACCTCCTTTTGAGTAGTGGCCATGTCCACCTGATTTATGACAAGAACTTCTTGGCTTTTCATCAGATCTGCTATGTTGATCGGAGTTTGAGTTTTCTCGGTGTCTTCAGTGGTTTTGTCACCGAGAGGAGGTGTAGTAGTAGAATTGGTATTGGGAGGTTTAATAGCAATTAGGGTGTTTTCAGAACCACCACCACTAGTAAAAACGATTATAGGAGTTTTTGAGATGGTGAGTTTTTGCCAAGGGTCAGAATTATAAAATTTCCCTTTTGCCTAGTTGTAGGAACATACAAATTCCGCACATACTTGTGCGCATACTTCTTACTTCACATCAAAATACAAAATACTGTATTTCTACTTAGATTCCGCAAGCGAATTGAGGATACAGTATCTACAAAAGGCTACAAGCACAGTTCTCCTTTTAAGATGGTGTATTTCTCATTTGCACATTTCTATATCTTTTGATCCCACCCCCCACCACCCCAATAGAAATAATTCCCTAGAAGGTTGTTAATCCGATTTTTAAGGAACTACCTCACTTAGGGTTGGGTATATGTGTTACCGAAATTCTTAAGAATTATTTTGCTTATAACTATCCACCACTAGATGTGTTTTGCTTCTAGCATTGTGCAGGTTCACCGAGAGGAACCCAAAGAAGTTATCTTGTTTTATATTTGTTTTATACACTTCCAAGTGTAGAAATGACTAAGTATGCATAAAATAACAACTTCATTATTTATATCTTATATTAATTATTGTGTGAAGTTGTTATTAGAATTGCAGATTATTATTTGGGTGGATCCATCCCCAAATTTTTAGATTATAAGTGTACGGATGCTAACAAGAAGGTCAGGCTAAGGATGTTAAACTAAGCGCTGAATGGGAGGCAACCCATTGGTTTTGTATTTCTATTTTTTGCTTTTAATTTTTAGTTTGCATAACATTACTTGGTTTACCATCTTGATTTTACATTGGAATAGTCAATTTACATTAAGGACAATATAAAGTTTAAGTGTGGGTGAATATTTGCCTATAGAGTTTTTAGATTTAATTTTAGTTTTTGCATAAACCTCCAACTTTTAGATATTTCAGAGTCACTTAGTATAATTCTAGCTAAAATTAATATGGACTTCTTACCAAAATAACTGAACTTAGAAGTATTAGATAACTATATTCGGGTTTTTTTAATTATTGAGAGGCAATAGTCAAAAACATTTGACTTAAACCGTAAATTACGAATTAGGTATAAAAAGAATGTAATATTAGAGAGGTTGATCAATCATTAGTGAGACTACCCATATATGAGTGAGGCATCAAACCTTCAATTTTCCGTTTAGAGTGTTTCATCTGCATAAACTCTGGGTAGAATGATGAGCTACTCAACCTCGCACCCTTTCAGCACTACTTTTTGATCTATTGGGTGCTAATTCTATCAATCATGAGGGTGTCATCAGAATTGCTAACTCTATCTAGTAGTCTTGTTTGCAGTTAACATCATTCACTCGACAAAGCAACAATAGAAATACATCATCATCAACAACCAAAGCGACATCAAAACCACGAAGAAAGTTGAATGCAGTCAAGGTTTTCAAGCAACAAAAAGATGAGCAAAATTTGATATCTAAGTTGAAGACTTTTGTACAAGAGCGAATAAAATCAAAAAGTGAGAGTTATTGAAGTTTATGATATCGAGACACAAGTTATAAAGAGTCAAGTGGTAAAGTCCTTCTCCCACGGCCACATTAGCTTCATTATATGTTTTTCTTCATAAAAAAAAAAGAAAAAAAAAAGAAAAAAAATATTTTATTTGCTTTAGTATATATTTCATTTTGCATTCATTCAATAAGGTCGTGGGAAAGAAGAAATCTATAAAGAAGTTCCAAACAACAAGAAATTGGAGAAAAGAGTTAAAAATTATCAAAGTTCTACGAAGTTCAAGAGTTCATCATCAATAGGTGAAGCCGAAGCCGAAGACGTTTCTATTCACTGAGAGAGTGGTGTTTATTGTAGATCGGGTGATAAGGTAAGTAAGCATTCTCATTCTCACATAGTGGTTGATTTCCTCTCTTAGAGATCATCAGAAATAAAAAGTTTCTTTTCTTTCCACGTTTCTATTGGATAACAAAATAAAATTCAGAAGTTTTCTTTTCTTTCCACCATTCAACGTGTACAGGATTTCTATCTTCACTCTTTTTTGTACATATGAGAACCTTAAAGTGCGTCTTTCGAATGCAGTTTCATAAAATCCTATTAGTGAGGCAGAAGTCGAGGCGGAACTCTTATTCGATTGCTCTCGGGGATGGATTCTTTCGTATTGTTGGTTTTCTCCTAAGAGTTAAGCATGAGAATAATATTCTTTGAAATTTTTATCTTCTTATTATTAGTTTGCAGAAACTTTATGTCCTCATACCTCTTGTAAACCCTCACGAGACTATAACTCGTCCACTAGGGACACCTAGGGGTTTAAAGTCTTGTTGTACATGCTAAATGCAACCGTTTCCTCAACAAAAGGGATTTTTTGTATTTTAGTTTGAAGTAGGTTAGTTTAGGAGGTAGTTTTCTTGAGGACTAGCAAAAGCTAAATATGAGAGAATTTGATAAGTGCTTAATTTACATGTTTCTAGTGTCGAATACTTATTTTATTTATTTCTTTAGGTGAATCATATGAAAGAAATGGAAACGGTGTTGAAAAGAGCTAAGAAGAGGAAGAGAGGACACTGAAGTGTTGAAACTAAGAAGATTTATAGTTGGGTATAGGTTATCGAACCTAACCGCAATTTGAGTTAAAGAGATATGGAGATTTTGTCATTTCCATCTTGTAAAAGATTGAAAAACGAATCCAACCCAAAAAGAATGAGGTCAATCGGACATCGTATGAGGGAGTTATGACCAAAATAATGTAATATAAAAAGTGTCCAACAATAATTTCGGTTGGGTTCATTGGACTCGAACCCAACCGTAAATCTGGTGATTTTGACAAGATTTTCTTGTTATAATCTCGGTTGGGTTGGACCGTAACTGTGGTAGTTTGGCACGCATTTGGGCTTATAAACACGGTCCCGGAAGGATTCTAAACCCTAGAAATAGAAGATACTTGAGGGCCAAGCATTTAAGACTACAAAAGAAGACATTTAAGGCTCAAACAAGATATTATAATACATCTCATACTACAATTCTACATCAAAAACTTAAGGTTTACCCCTTTGGGGGGGAACCGCCATTCTTCTTCATCGTCTTCTTCCTTGTAATATGAGTAGCTAATTCTTTTGTTGGTTAGAGATGAATTCAATTTTCTAGACGTAAAGCTTTAGTAGCTATACGAGTTTATTTGGAGTTTTAATCATTACTGTTTGTTCTCACTATATCTAGGGTTTATGATTGATTTCTAGATTGTTCAATTGTACAATTGGATTTATCTATTGATCATTCTAGTGCTAGCAGAGAGCTGAGCAATCTGTAATTTTCGAGCATCTTCTACACAAGTAGAAAACGTGAGACCTTGAGGGATTCTGCGGAGCAATCTTGTGTGAAGACAACATCATTAAGTGAACCGAGCGTACTAAGTTTAACTGTTGAGATCAACCTAAATCCACAAACCTTAAAGCATTTAATTGATTTACATCTTGTAAACGAACCTTAAGGTGGCTCAGTTGGATAAAATCCAGTGACTAAGCGTACCTGTCATCCGGTTATATAAGGAGTTTTGGGATAACTAAGCGTACCTTCCATTCTACGGTTGGTGATGAATGATTCTAATGACAGTTAGATAAGTATACTACTTGACTTAACATTTGGTAACGACGAAGGACTCCTTAGTAATCTCTTTATTCTCATTGTCTTTTTATTATGTTTTACTCAATTAAATCTCAAAACCCCCCTTTTCAGTATTTATTCTAGTTTCTCTAATCTAAATAACTTAACAATTCCACAACTCTCTGTGGGAACGATCTTTACTACCGCTATGTTACTAGTTAATTAGTGGAAAATATATTGATTAATTTGTTGCACTTACGACATGCATCAGGAAACAAAAGGTCTTTTAATAGTGGTGGTGGTGGTGGTGGTGGTGGTGGTGGTGGGAGGGATTTCAAGTTTCAATATGTATTGTTGTGTGTTGAGATTGTTCTAAACAGAATGCAATTTTTAATGGCAAAAATGACAGGTGTTTGTTGAAAAACGAATCTTATTTTCATGTTATATTTTCGAGAATTTGAGCTTTGATTTTAAGTAGTATAAGCGATTATCCTCTTCTTCTTCTTTTTTGCTTTTTCTTCAAATTTACAAAAGAGTATCATTTCTTTTTTTTTTTGTTGGTTATATTACTGTTGGTATTCTGTTTTCATTACTTATTCTTCTTTGTTGATTATATTTTAAAATCCGTCAATCCATCCGGTTTATCCATTTACTCATAGATATTAAACTTGTTAGATAATAATCTAAACACATATGTTTAAAATCCGTTATCTGGATGGATTAGATGCGGGTGATATAAAATCCGCATCCATCATTACTCACCCCAACTTCAATCACTTAACTATTAAGATAAACGCTATTAAGATAAACGCCCAAAATGCAATTTTATGAAGCAGCAAAGGAAAGGAAGGAGTCAACCGGTCAAAAATGAGGCGCGTAAGTAAATGATAAGATTAAGAAGGATAGTTTTGTAAAAAGAATATCATAACTAAAACCTGAGGTATCAGTACTAGTCTAGAACTAGAAGAAGAGAGTCTGTTTTCTACTTTCTCACGAGAGCAAATCAGAACAAGAAATCTTCTTCTTCACTCTTTTATTAAGAAAAAGGAGAACAAAAAAAAAAGAAAAAAGAGAGAGAGACCCAGTGAGAAAACAGAGAGCCACCGGAGAGAAGAGAGATTATCATTCATTCTCTCTTTTTCTTTTTTCTAGTATTCCTCGACTCTTATTCTTAGGGTTTTTGAAGTGATCGTTTCATCTCTCCTCGGAGATCCAATTTTCTTGATTTCTTAGAGATCCCAATCAGCATTAGAATTAGTAGTTATTATTAATCAGCATCTCGTTAGGATTTCTGTCAATCAATCACTAATTGTTTTTCATTAAATTTTTTTTTTCCCTTTTAACCTAAATTTTTTGGGTTATTTCTTTATTGTTTGGATTCTATTCAAGAAAAAAATATTCCTCTTTTTACAAAGAATTGGTGTTTTTTGATTAGAAACTCTTAAGGATGGTAACCACCGCCACCACCACCACAACATCCAATAGTATCCATTCATCTACTTCTAATGGTTTGAGTAATAATGCAAATATGAATAGCACTAGTAATCGTAATGCTTCTGCCGCTGCTGGTGCTAGAGTGACGGGTTTATCAGCAACATCTTCAGTATGGGCGAATATAGTTAAAGGTGAACCTAACGTGGTTGTGGCTGCTCCTCCTCTTACTTCTTCTCCCAAGAAAGCCGCCTCCACCTCCTCCTCCTCTTCTGTCTCTCAGGTAAATCAGAAAATTGATTCTTCTGCTACTGCTAGTGTTGCTGATGATTCTAATACTACTGATGTGAAGTCTGCATCTACATCCTCATCAAAATCTTCTTGTAATCATAATGATAACAATATTAATTGTACCTCTGATGGTGCGACAATAATGGGGATTACGGATAAGGAACCATCTGGTAGCCCTTCCTCTCATACTGCTTGTGATTCTGCTGTTGCTGACACCAATGCTGCCGTCCCTGCCGCATCGACTCCTTCAACTACTATTGCTTCTGTAAAGAAACCTGCCGCAGCAGCATGGAAGAAGCCTTCTTTTAATGGAACCACTACTGCTAATGCTGAAGCTGGACTTGTTATTGGTGATGCGTTCTCTTGGCCTGCTCTCTCAGAATCAGCTAATAATAATGTTAGGGGCTCAACAAAGTCTCCTTCGCCCTCTCCTACTCCCTCATACTCTCCTTCTCCCTTGGATTCTTCCTTGAAACCTCTGTCACTCTCACAGGTCAGTTGATTTACTTTTCTTGCTTCTTTCTTGATTCTTCATAGTTCTATCTTCATTGATTATTTCTGCATGTATGTCTGTCTTCTTTATTTTCTCTATCAGGTCTCTCATGTTGCAACTTCTTCTTCACAAACGCAAAAACAAAGTACTAATCATGCAAACCATAATCCTACTTCTAATCATGCATCTTCTAATCGTCAAAGATCTACGAAGCGTGGTACTAATACCACTAGTAATAGTAGTGGTGCTGGTGCATTAATGAATGGTGGGTTACCATCACAATCTCAATCTGCATCATCTGGGGTATCAGTTGAAAAGCCCCAGAAGAATTCTTCTGGAACACCAGCTTCTACTGTTCTTGATCCTTCAATGAAGGACTCTTCACATAAAATGAATAATTTGGAAAGAGGATCGAAGGGAAGAGGTGGATTTGCACCCCAACCAGATCAAAGTTCCCATCAGCATAATTCCTCCTTCAGGAGGGGAAGTGGAGGACCCCATCCTCGTGTAGATGGGCATGGTTCTTACCGTCAAAATCAAAATCATATGGGCAGGCGAGAACACGATCACCGTGATTGGAATTCTCATCGCAGCTTTAATGGTAGAGATGCTCAGCAGCATCAGCAGATGCATCCGAGAATGACAAACCCCAGAAACAACTACATTAGACCTCCTCCTGGTAATGTTAATGGCGCGTTTATTGCTCCCCCTCAGCCTGTTCCTCTTCGACCCTTTGGGAATGCAATGGGATATCCTGGTAAGGCTACTGTTTTTTTGAAACAGATAATTCTTATATGTGAATTTGGTTATACTGACTATTATCTGTTGCAGATATGCCATCTCCAGTTTATTTTGTTCCTGATCCTCTAAGGGGTGTACCCTTCCTTCCAGCTGCTCCACTCCCTATGTTTTTTCCTGGCGCAGACCCTAATTTATACTCCACAATAGCGAAACAAATAGAATACTACTTCAGGTTTATTTAAATAACTGCAATGTTTAAAACTGATGCATTTCTTTAGCTAATGATCTTCATTAAGGTTTTGATGGGATTTAGTTTCTTATGTACCCCTTATTTGTTAATTCCAGCTCAGTAAATCTATGCAAAGATATTTACTTGCGGCAAAACATGGATGAACAAGGCTGGGTTCCTGTTTCTTTAATAGCAGGCTTCCACCGGGTAAGTTATCTGTTGGTTAACATAAATTTTATTTGTTGTTGGTGGTAGTGGTTTTATTTTAATATATTAAACTTAATATAAGGGAATTAATGCTTTGTTTATCTTCTCATAGATGTAATGTGTTTATGTTTTGAAGGTCTTACTGATTTGATTGATTTTGCTATTTTGACCTGTGTAGATTAATGCTCTTCTAATGTAGATTATTTAGTTAACGTAGATTAATCTATGAGCCTGTCTAGGGCAGTCTTGTCAGCTTCCAGCATAGCTGATAATATCCGCTCATTCGTTTGTTTCCTTCTGAGTTTTGTATCTCAGTTTACTTTTGAAACTACTAAGTTAAAGAAAGATAATAACCTGTGAGGTATACCATATACTATAAGAAATCATATCTTGTTGTCCCAATTGGAAATGTAAATTCGTGTATGGTACTTCTTATCTTTCATAAACTGAATCGAGATGAGTTAATAATGGCTCAGCAAAGCCTTGCTGTTGCTGATACTCGTATGTTGAGCAACCGGAAAGGGCTGCGTGAAGGATATGAAGTTATTTATTCACCTTCCTCAGCAAACTAACCTTTCTCAGTTGCGTCTTCCCTATAGTTAGTGATGCTAACCTTTCCCATCAGTGCTTAATTAAGTCTCTATAAAGTATTGTGCATAACCACGGTCGTGTATGTAGTTTTTTTTAAGTTTCACAACTCTCACATTTATGATTTGAGAAAAGCCAATACCATGAAAGTTAGTTCTTAAGAATCTTCGGGCTGATTTCCAGTTTTGCTGTTTTATTTGAAAGCATTGACAGTCATTTAGAAAAACTTATCTATAGAAATCAAAGTGTACATCGAGTATCCTTACATGTAATGGCTATGTAGCACGTCAACTTTTCTGAAACTGGCTAGTTGGAAATTTTAACTTCACAGCTAGACTTGAGCTGAAATTATTGTTAGTAGGGTATGCTCATTGATTTGGTTAAATCTTACCCTTCATTATTATTTTGCTTCTGCTGCTTTGTATTATGAAGGACAGTTAAACAAATGCTTTACTCTTTATGTATTATGCTATCAATTAAGTTCAGTATTTTCTCTAGTATGTCGGATTCTAGTTTCATTCTATAAAATGTAAACCATACTTTGCTCGTATAAGAAATCTTACATACTATTGGTTTTTATTCCTCTCAAGGACATATCAGTGGAAGTTTAAACTCGTTTATTGTTTAGACGTTTCTTGTCACTGGTTGGTGGTTTATGCCTTTATATATCTCTCTGTATTTTACGATGAGTAGAGGTCAACATTTGGAACATTGGTGTATAATTATTATAAAACCTTATTTGCGTGGTTCATATGGTGGGGTCTGACAACATTTGCAAACATTTAGATACTGCACATGCATATCTTGAAGGAACCATCAGTTTTGTGTTTTTATTTGCTTGGGAGCCTACAGTTTTTCAACCACTAAGTAACTTATTTTATTTCTCAACCATAAGGCAACTCATTTGTTCAACCTTATAAGGATTCTTCTGCTTCAAACTTAGTGTCCTTAAGAGCCCAGCTACATTTTGGTTCTGCTCCTTGTATTAAGTACCTTATTTTGGATATACAGCTTTATGAAATGCATCATTTCAACTTCTTCGACTCTTTCTTTCTTGTTTGATATGTTCATGCAGAAATGTCCTGATTTGTAGGTTGAGCAATTAATGAAAGGAATTCCAAACAGTATTCAATTCATATTGGATGCAGTGAGAGCATCAACAATCGTAGAAACCAAGGTAAGTTCACTTTAAACATAATGCGATTGTCCTATGAGCTATTTCGTCAAAGTGAAAACTCGGGAGTAACATTTCGTTTTACAAAAAAGGAAGTGCATATTAACCGCGAGTACCCTACAATATGAATTAAAAAGACAATATTTCCTGCTATAAGTTGGTCGTCATATTCTTTATGCTTATTTTTATTTATTTTCTTGAGTGGCTGTTAAACTTTTCATATCCAAGGTGCTCGTCTATTTTGGTTCTTGATGCAGGGTGATATGATAAGGAAGCGCAATGACTGGATGAAATGGATCTTGCCTACAACAGCAACTAATTTTGCTCATATTCCTGTGCCTCAGTCGGTAGGTGTACCAAAGATGGGAACTCCGCAAACCCAGATATGAACAACCATTTGCAAAGCAAATGGGGAGGGGACAAGTGAAGGTACTCTTTAAGCAGTTTCTACTATCCAAAAGCATGACTGAGAGTGTGTTGTGCTAGGGTAGTTTTCTATCCTGATAGATGTTTTGGTTGGATAAGGCGAAAGAAGTGAGAATGGGTGAAGAAGGCATTTACATAAAGCATTGCGTTGTTGTTCGTTGTTTACCAAAAAACGAAAAAGAAAATAAAGAAAGAAAGTAGGAAAAAAGACACCGAAAGGCAATATATCCCATGGGGTAGTACTATTTTGGTCATTGAGTTGGATGCATTTGTTTTTTGTGGCCCAGTTATTGCTGATGGTGTTTTCTTATGGCATGGGCTGAGTAGCAAATTTTGAAGTTACTCCCCTATCAATCCATTGGCTAAGTTTACTTTTGGGTCACATTAACTGCACTTGAGGTAGAAGAGTTGCTATGGGAGTGTTTTTGAAAGCTCGGTGGAACAATATAGTTTGATTGGTTCTACTGGATACTGCTGCTGCAACTGCTCTCGCCTGTACTCCTATTTTTGTCCTTGGTTTGTTTTATTTTACTTTTTCTCTTGTTTCATATATAATATTTAGTTATACATTCATACATATATACCTTTTCTTCAAGACTCGTGAAGATTTCAGTGCAGGTAGAACTTTTTGATATGTTTTAACCTGACCACTATCTAGTATCTATCTGCAATTCTTCATATTGTTTTGATATTTTGAAAATCTCATGCTTATTCGTTATTCTTAGTGCGTTACCAGAGTTCTCCTTATATAATAAAAAGAACAACCCATTAAGGCATTAACTGGGTCTTTGTCAGTGGATTCCTTTTCTTACTAAATCTTGTAAACTGTTGTGTGACTTGTGTCCTCTTAACCTCTGAATGCATGGTAAACTTGTAATGCATTACCTATGATACAAAATACAACATGATGGAACACGAATGCGGAATGCAGTATCGTAACTTTTAACTACAGTCACATAAGAAGAAAGAAAAGGCATGCTATGATTCTGTAAACACGTGATACGAATCTCCTTTCATTTCATTAACAAAACAAACACCAGTAGTTGTAAGGCATAATCAAACATGGTGTTATTATTGTAGAAAACAAAACACATTCATCTTGAGTAAAGTTAAACATCCATCTGTGTAACTGTGTTCGTGAGGGTGTTCAGAAAGTTGAATCTGCCGACGTTGAAGCTTCACCGTCACCATCATTATCATTAGACGTCAACAACTTACCTTGGCTTGGTACCAATCGAGGGATCCCGTCAACTATCTGTGAAATAACAAAAGATATTACCTTTGTTGATTGACAGAAAAAAGTGGAACCCAAAAAACTAAAGGGTGATTTATACAGTGAAAAAATTACTCACTGGATACGAAATGCAGGGATATACATAACTGAGTAAAGAATCCTCTGATCTTTCTCCTCCTCCATTAGATGCCCTGTGCGTGAACGAGCAGTTATTCCAAGTAATACCAAACAGAAAACACGCAAAACACAGGTTATTTTATAATTACCCTATGCTTCTCCTCAAGGGTTTCCCGGAGAGTGGACACATTAGGATCTCAGAACACCAAGAAGGAACAGTTGCATCAGTAGTCTTCTGCTTGCCTGCTGTTGCTGCTGAATCTGTGGTCAGTTCCTTACTGCTTTGAACAAAAATTAATCTAAGAGAATTATAGGGCATCCGCAATAAACTACTGCCGCACCTCCTCATCGCCATTTCTTGCTTCGCCCCAAAATTCTAGTAATTTGCTAGGTCAAAATTGTTAAATTTCCAGTGCTTATTCGAAAAAATTAGAACAGAAACAAGGGATGTGGAAGAGGAGCCCGTTTTTCAACATAAAGTCATAGATGGGCTGTTTTTATTATTAGACAAGTTTTTGAAGGGGCTAATTTATAATAACAAAATAGTCACCAGGATATAATAAGGTTCTAAGTCCTTTCTTCCCCGCCTAAAGTAAACCCTAAAACCTAATCAAACCCCTTCGCTCCTCCTCCACCTCAAGGTAAGGTACAGTTTGCATCGGTCAATTTGGTAAAATTTGTAGCTTTTAATCGATTTCAATTTGCAGTCCTCAGTCCTCATTTTGTCTCTCATACGCTATCCGTTGGTTCAGTAACAGTTGCGACAAATGGATCAAATTGGTGATGTGACAGTTCCTAGATCATCCTCGCTAGTTAAAGCCACACTCTGCCTTGGTGAGGAAAAGTATTTTGTCGATGGAACAAATATTGATGGTGTGCTGCTGTCCGATCAATTGGTTTCGATGAAACAAGCGAGTATGGCGATTCTCAAAGAATTCATCACGAAACACAACATTCCCGCTGATGTACCAGATGAAGCTGTTGAAGATGAAGAAGAAGAAGAGGACGACAATGCTGATGTAGCTCCTAACAACGGAAAAACCAAGAAGAGAAAGTGAACCCCATATCCAATCATGTTTTTCTTTTTCAGTCGTTAGGAATTAAGGCGCTGTCATTGTTTACACATTTTTAAGCATGTGGTCTGTAGGAAAGTATCAACTTAGGTGGAATTGTAAATTCCCATAATGGTGGGACTTGTTTGCTGTATTTCCTTTCTGGTTCATGATTCATGAGGAATTGGTTGTTAAGTATGCATTTGGTGTTTACCTGTTTGCTGAGTTGCCTGCCTCTGAGAATTGGTAATTCTTGGTACTTGTTGTGGAGAAGTTTATATTTTTTATGACCAGTTTATTCAAAATCTATTACCAATTTTGTGCATCACAAACTCAAGAACTTGTTGTTTCAATTGGACTCATAAACATAATATATGTATCAATGATTGAAAACCAACTGGTAAGAAGGGAGTGTTTGATATGATTAGCCTGTCAATCTCTGTTTAATAACGTTTATGTCTTACTTCTCTGATCTATATGCTGGTGTATGATGAATTCAGTTGTTTACCAATGTGGAGAGATGTTACTTGATGGGCAAGCAGGGTGCTGGTTAAGCAAGAATACATACATGTCTTCAGCATAGACTTTATTTTTTTGTGCATTTTCTTGTGCGTATATGGTGATTCTGAATCTTCTTTAATTTTGGCAAAACAAAACTAGACAGTCCAAACAGGTTTCTTGTTTGATTCTGTGATGATAAATATGGTGAGTAGTTTTAGATGTCATAAGACTGAGAAGTGTCTCACGAAATGTGAAAAGTGTTACTTGCTATTATTTTTATTGCTGATGCAGATCAAGCTTCCGGGAAACAGAACAATTAAAAAACTATGGTAGTGGACAGTATTTTCGCTTGTTTAGGAACTTGTGGCAATTAAAAATGCGGTTCGGACCTTATACTTCCCATTACTCCACGTTATCGACCCAAAGAGATCACGTGTCACCGAAGAAGATGGTGAGAAGATCGCTTGGTAGCTCTGCTTGTTGCTGCTTTTTGAGAACTGAAGCTTTGAGGGTACCACTTTCACTTCCACCTCTCGTGGTGAGTACACGGTAACAGTATAATTAGTTTCATCCTCAGGTCCAACATTTGTAAGTGTTCTTGTGACATTCTTGCTCTCTTTCCCATTGAGATTGGAAATGGCAATGGAAGGGTAATTGAGCTGGGACACAAAGTCCTTGCTAGAATTCTTGGGACATTCAAATCCATTTGGGATACTTGAGGAGATGAGTTTGATTTCAGAAACTTTGTATCCGTAGTTACACAGGAACAGCAAGTAGTTATCTGGGTTGGTTTCATAAACTAAACCAGGTTGCAATGCTCCTGATGGGTTTACTTCCCCTGCACCGTAATCATAAGGTGTTGCTGTGGAACCCGAATCTGTTGTAAGCATGGCCTGCTCATTGTTTGTCTGAGTTGCTGTGAACGATTAAGTTCCATATCGGTTAAGACATTCACGTGTTAGATACACCATAAGTTGTTACTATGAGGAATGCTAAAAAGAAATTTCATGAAGAGTTACCAGAGTAAAAATAATGGCTAACTGTTACAGATGTATCCTAACTGACCTGTTGTCATAATAGCTGATCTGATAGCAGAAGGACTCCAGCTGGGATTTCTTGCTTTGATTGTTGCAGCAATTCCAGCTACATGTGGACACGACATTGAAGTTCCTGAGAGCAAATTGAATGGGGATGGTTTCTGGCCACCTGGAGCTTCTGAGGTATCATTAGTTCCTATCCATGCTGCTAGAATATTCACACCTGGTGCAGCAATGTCCGGCTGTATGCATGCAGAAACCAAACTCAAGCTATTAATCTGTCCTTACTGGCTTCACAGTTAAGAAAGATAAGCGGTGAAACGGGAGAGATGCAGCGATAGTTGATGTGTATGTATGTATACGTATATATGTTAATTATTTAACAGGCTTGCCTTGAGAAGATTTCTTGTCTGTAGAGAAGGTCCTCTTGATGAGAAGTAGGCTACTGCAGGCGCTGGCTTATACTTGGTTACAGTTACTGTTGGCAGAACCGTAGCAACCGGATTTCTTGAAAAGGCAAGTAATGCTGCTGTGTCAAATTTACGGTAATACATGTGCGTGTATATGATACTCTATGGTTATTCTCTTAGAAAAAACAAAATGTACGGTATATTTTGATGTGATTTAGTATAAGTACTTACTTTGTGGAGTTGATATAAGAGAGAATTTCAGTGGATTCCCCTGAGGAGACAACAGTGAGTGGGAAAGCTCCATAAGGGAAAGCAACATATCTTTCTAAGTCATCGATCAAAACCATTCCTATTCCTCCCTTCTCCTTCACTTCCTCCATCTTTTCCTTTTTTGTGTAGCTTGAATCAGAATGCTCGCACACCACAATTGTTCCATTTATTTTCTTTGATTCCAGTGAATCAGGGTTGCAGTTTCTAAACCACCACCACAACTAGTCAGCTACCATTAATGTTCGGCTTTCTATTTAATTATAATTTATTAACTTACCTCGCTTCGTCTTCGGAGCTTGAATTTGATTTTGCTGAGCCTGCGTGTATTAAAGGATAGACTGGGGACTTTTTCAGATTAGAGAAATTGATGGATTCACCCTGCAGTAGAGGCTACATCAGAAACTTGAAGAAATATATTGGTTGAGTAGTTCATAAGTTCTTTGCTTTTCTTGTTTGATTCGTATCACTTCTTTCGTTAGGCAATTAAAGCAAGCATTTCTAGTAGTTTTACAGCAGCTGAGTTGATTAGTTTTGATTTATTTGGTTTTAGTAATGAATTGCGCAATACACTTACCTTGATGACCTTGTTTGTAGCATCACCGACACCACCTAAGACGACATCAGACTCCAAATCACGGTCAATGGTGGTTGCAGCAACAGTTAATATCCATGGAGCAGTGTTTACTACGGTAGACGACGTGGGCCCATCATTTCCTGCTGAGCACACGACGGTGATGCCCTTTTGGACGGCATGGAAAGCTCCAATTGCGATGGGGTCGGAGGAGAAATCCGGCCTCATGAAAGCGGATGCTCCAAGGGACAATGACAACACATCCACACCATCTCCTATGGCATCGTTGAATGCAGCCATGATGGAGGAGCCACGGCATCCGCTGGATGTGCATACCTGATAGATAGCAATCCTGGATCCAGGGGACCCACCCTTTGCTGTCCCTGTACCGAGGCCGTAGTAGGATGCACCAGCAACAGATGCGCCAGCAGCAGTGGATGCAGTGTGGGTTCCATGACCAATCGTGTCCCTTGGTGAGTTCTGCTGCTCGTCATCAGTACTATCATTGTAGTATCTTGCTCCTATCAGTTTTCTGTAGAAAACGTGCAAAGTAATTGTACTCCGGTTAATAAGATATGCATGAAAGGGGGTCTCCACAGCATTCTCTTAAACATGATGGATAGGAAACATTAAAGGAAATGAAAACCTGTTACAGTTGGTAGAAGCAATGAAATCATGTCCTTGCATGCATACTCCCTTCCACCGGGAAGGTATAGGTCCCATGCCTTTGTCATTAAAACTTTCTGATTCTGGCCATATACCTGCATGCATAAATCATACTTAAAGTTAATGTAACACTTGTCTCTCTTTGTTACCATACTGCAGCATTTGTCTATTTAATACTGATTTCCTTTCGACTCATTATCTGTCATCAAACCTGTATCCAGTAAACCAATGATGGTGTCCACTCCTTGGTCATCAGTTGCAGTGGGCATCACTGATAAATCATGATAACGGTTGTGTAGATCAGCAGCAGCAGTAACCTTCTGATCGTTGTTCTTACTATTAATTATTAGATCAGTTTGAAGCTGAAGGAAGTCCCAAGATCGAGTAGTGTGGAGCTGAAAGACAGGGTCTACAAACACAGAAACAACTGATGAACTATATGAGCTTTTTGCTCGAGCGGCCTCTTCTTTCGTTAAACGGGCAGCGAATCCTGAAAATCCGTGGCTGTAACTGTGCACCAGCCTCTTCTCTGCTTCAGCTGCTCCATAGTGTATCGACTGCTTCGCCTTCCTGCATATCAAAACGTGAGCACTCTTGTTATATGTAGTCAAACGTTTAAGCAAATTGGTGACAATTAACTAACTATTTTTAGGTGAAATATATGTTATATAATGCTAGGTGATGTTGGGGGAAGGAGGACCTGTCTACTAGTAAAAACGAAGCAAGAAGCTTTAGGTGGTGTTCCCTCAAACTGCTAGATGTTTCTTTCCTTTCCTGGGTTTGTTGCTGTGAAGTTGAAGCTGGTGGCAACGATCCCATGTATATCACATACACACTTAATTTGTTATAATTATCATTATTATTTGGATAAGAAATCTTATTCTTGGGATGGTATTGGTCTGCTCTCTCTCCGGTCATCACCGCTAGACATGATAATGACGAGGTAGATAGTAGAAACAAGAAAAACGATATACTAGAGAGAAAGCCTGGAAGTATGCGGCCAAGGTTGCTGCTGTCACCAATCATCTTGTTAATTTTTACTAGCTTATGGTTGAACTAGTACTGATGTATTGTTTTTTTGCTTTACCTAGATACAGACAGAGATAGCGTGGAATGAATGAAGTTGGCTATGTTGGAACTGCTGAGTCAGTTGCTATATATATACATAGTTGTTTGCGAATTGTGGTATTGGTTGGTGAATACTGATTAATGTTTTTTATTAAATAGTAGTAGTAGTGCCTGATCATGATTTTTCAGTGCTGAATACAGTACCACATACTGAGTGGGATAATTATAAGTGGGTGTACTTGGTACGTATGCACTGCACCATATAGCAAGAAGATCAGATCGGATTAGATGAAATATTTTGCTTCAGATTTGCATGCGCACCATTAGTTTACTTTATCCTGCCTCTCTACAAGCCTAACTCCATTGATCAACCATATTAACAGAGAACTTTCCTTTGTTGCAATCATTTTAAGAGAGAAGTACCTACCAAGTGCTAAGCTAAGCTTTTGATTTCTTACCTACTATAGCCTGAATATCCACTTATCAGTGTTATGGTGTCCTGCTGATTGTTATACTTTTTTTCATTTGAAAAGAAAAAAGACATGTGTAATCAAGTTGGTTGTTCTACTTTTGAGAGTGCATCTTTAAGGCCTAAAAACGAACCCATCCCAACAGGTTCTTGTAGGTTAAATACAATCAGTAGACCTAATGTTTCTGTACAGACCCTGTGAAGAATTTTCACGGTTAAAGGTATTAAAAATTGTCAGCATTCCATTCAAAGAAACAGAGGGGATATGAGTACCCACTGAACAAATTATTGATCCTATTTTATCTCCTAATACTCTTTACCTTCCGGCCGTTTATATTATTTAAAAAGATGACATCCCAATTATAGTAAATTTACAGTTCTGCTTATAATATTTAATCTACCGAACGTGATCATCCAGCGAAACTAAACAAAACAAGGAAATTTATGAGAGCCAATTGAGGTGGTCAACGATAATATTAGCTATGATTGTTTAGTTCTTCTTAAAACTTTTAATAAGTAGGAATGTAATTTTATCCCAACAAAAGACTAATGAGGTAGTTGATATTTTGACGAAAGGTATCAAGCTTAGGATGAATTATGTTTTCTGGTACGAGAGTTTACCATTATGGTGATCTTCTCTAATAATAGAAAATTTTGATATAACTTAGTGGTGGTCTTAACAAATCCTTTCTTTAGAGAAAAGGAATTTTCTTTTAAGGTGGTCGAATAGCGAATTATGAATTAACTCCTTATCTAGTTAAATTAGATTTTAGGGGAAAGTTGATGTGCTAATAAATTATGAACTATGGTTCAACTTCAAATATGTAATAATCACGGTTTCACTTCTGTGAACTCTGATTATATCAAGTAAGTTGAAAAGGATCTAGAGCACTGGAAGAAAATTCAAGAAGACTTTTATGTCCAAAAATGTAGGGAGTAATATATTAAAAGCTATGATAGAAACACTAGTGTCTACTAAAATTCTGTCAACAGAAGAAGGCATTTTAATCACATTTCTGCTCTTAAATCGTCTAATGGGCAATGGTCTAATTACAGATTCCAACTGGAAGACCTCTTAGTCAATCATCTTAGTACAATTGGTACATCGACTATGCCAATTCAAAACAAGGATGTGCTTAACTGCATAGCTTCTTGTATTTCCAGAGAGGACAGTGATAAACTTTTGAGTCTAATATCTATTCATGAAATTAGAGATACTATAAATATATGCTTCCATGGTCTTCTCCTGGCCCTGATGGGTTTCCTCCGGGGTTCCATGAGCGAAAACATGGAAATTCCGGAGAATGATGTTTTGGATTCAGTGAAGCACTTCTTCCGGAGAATGATGTTTTGGATCCAGTGAAGCACTTCTTCCATTCCAAATATCTTCTTCGGGAAATAAACCATACATTCCTTTCTCAAATTTTGAAAGTCAATAACCCTTATAACCCTTCTGAGTTTAGACTCATTTCCTTATGCAATGTTAATCATAAAATTATTTCTAAAATCAATATTAATAGGATGAAACTCTTGTTAGGAGAGATAATATCCCCCGTTCAAGCTCCATATGTCCATAATAGACATATCCAGGACAATCTTATTATTGCCCAGGAAATTGTTCGTTATATGAAAGAAAAAAAAAATGAAAGATAGATGTGAGGCTATGGGTCTAAAACTCGATCTGTCAAAGGCTTTTGACAGGGTTTAGTGGTGTTTTCTAATGGATGTTCTTAAATGCTTTGGTTTTTCTTATGATTGGTGTGACCTAATTTATCAGTGTATTAGCACAACTAATATTTCTATCTTGCTTAACGGATCTCCATGCAAATCGTATAAGCCTTATAAAGGGCTCATGCAAGGATATCTCTTCTATCCTTATATGTTTATTATTTGTATGGAGTATTTCTCGAGATACATTCTACATGTTGAATCTAATCATCTAAGCCATGGGATCAAAGTCAGCAAAGAGGCCCAAAGCATACCTCATCTACTTTTTGTTGACGAGTGCCTTATTTTTTGTAAGGCCTCTCACCCTGAAGCCAATAATTTGATGAGCATAGTTAAGGATTTTGGTTTATGTTATGAGAAAGTTATTAATTATGATATATATAAATCTAGTTGTTTGTTTTTAGCAAGAATGTCCACCCTGAGGTTTGTATTTCTCTATCAACTCCTTAGGTGTTAGGAAAAGTAAGCTTAATTAGAGATACTTAGGTATCCCTCTTTTCATAAATAGATCCATGAATAATATGTTTAAACACTTAACTGAGCATTTTGATAAGAGAACTGCGAAATGAAAAGGTAAGCAATTAACTCAAGATGGCAGATTTGTGCTAGTCCAACATGTGCTTAAGTCTTCTTCCGTCTACCATATGAACACCTTTCTAATTCTTGATAATATCATAAACACTATGGAAAGGTCACAGAGAGACTTTTGGTTGGGTAAAAAATCTCCTGGGGGTATTTACATGAACGAATGAAAAAAAATTATACTAGCAGATCAAGTGGAGGGTTATGATTTAGAAATATGAGACAATTTAATAAGGGTCTGTTGTTCAAAACTGCTTGGAGACTTATTCATTATCCAAATGATATGTGGGTGACAATTTTTAAGTATACTTTAAGAGTTGTCACCCTCTAAATCATCTTAATATAAAAGATATCTCATGGGTGTAGAGGAGTATTTGTTTTGGTATTGAATTCACTAAATAAATAGTTTTTAGTGAAGTTAGAAACTTTAAGGATATTTAATCCTAATTTTTTAGTTGTTGATTTTATTGATGAACACTCTAACTGGAATTTGGATCTTGTTAGTGTTTTTTTCGCACCTGATAACTGCCAAGCAATTGCCAATACATTGATGCATGTTTTTGCTAGTGACATATTGATATGGCCATATACCAAAGTTGGAAATTTCACAGTGAAATCTGCCTATAGAGTCATAAGTGGTTAAGTTTTTAATAATATGAATATGGTATATAAACAAATATGGAATTGTCTTATTTTACCTGAAATCATATTTTCATTTTGAATTGTTTTGAAAACATTATTCCTACTGAGAGTAGACCCTCTCTTTGTAGAAATAGTCATGATATCTTTTGTTATTTATGTGATGGTGTTATTGATGAAACTATGGGACATCTAATACTTCAATGTCCTTATGCGGAAAAAAGTTTGGGCTAATTCATCTACAGGGCAACATGTGTTATGTGATTCTAACTCTAACATTTTTATCCATAATTGGATTTTGAAATTGTTATCTCACTCTGTTAGTACAAAATATATTTGTATTGTTCTCACTACTGCTTGGAGCATTTGAAAGATAGATGTTACAAGGCATTTCAAAAGAAAAATATGAATCATGTTGCAAGTGCTCGTTGGGCTAATAAAATAGCTAATGAATCATTCCAATAACAATATTGTTATGATGTTCATATTTTTTCTTCTCCTCAGACACAATTAATCGATGTTGACAACAACTTGAAACCTGCTATGATTGGACTCTCTTATGATTGCTTTAAAATCTTATGTGATGTTTATTTTAATAAAGATACTAATCAAGTGGGTTGGGTTTCTATTTGACCGATGTAGCAGGTGCATTCAAGGGATGCAGAACCATCAGAAGTTTAGCAAGGGACCCGAAAGAAGCGGAAAGCCTAGCAATTCTACAGGATGTCACTTGGGCGAAAACAGAAAAGTGGAGTAATTTATGCATTCATAGTGATACTAAGAATGTTATTAATTATCTTCTGAATAAAAATAACCAAGTTAGTTGGTTTAGTAGTACAATTTTAGACGATTGTTTAATATTACTAGACAAGCTCGCTTTCACTTGAGTTGAATATGTTAGTAGTAATTACATTAATCAATCTAAAGCGGATATCGCAGCTAAACATTATCGTCGCTTAGATGGTTCTGGAGAATGGATGGAAAAATGTTCTGATTTTCCCATTGATGTAACTACTTCCAGTTAGTCAATAAAATATTTTTCCTATCAAAAATAAAATAAAAATAGAAAATAAAGTCAAAATACTAATTTGTTTATAGGGGAGACTAATCTGCATCCCATGTTCATTTTTTTAAAAAATATTTATTCCTTATCAGTAGTTAACATATATACAAAAAAAAATTGTTTTCCTAGCACCCTTCTAAAACTGGAGTGCACATTCCGTTCTTTTATATTTGACGTTTTTGTTTGTGGGACCTTTATTTTTTATTTTTTATTTTTTTATAATAATATAATATTATATTAAATTAAATGTGGGTATTTGAAGGTGGACGATTTAAAAAGGATTGCCCTACATAGAGACATTCTCTATTGATTACACCATTCATTTGACCAACTTACATGATAAAATTATTACAAATAAAAAAAATCCAAACAAAAGATAGTAAATAGTAAAACCACCGAGATCCTTAGAGTAATTCAATTTTGGAAACGCATATGTTGTTTCGTTAAAACTCTGACAAAAAAAACCTATAAAGATAAAACTTTTACGAAGGAAAAAGAGAGGATGAATACAAATTTCAAAGGAAGAGTATTTGACGAAGTAAACCGAAGTAGATTTAGGTTACCTACATTATTAAGCTGCTTTTCACAATTGTGTTGTAGGTGCAGACTCTTTCTTAGTGTTTTACTTTTCACCGGCTATAACCCACCATGTACCATGAGCTCCTCTAACAATTCAAGTCTTGAGTAGGATTTTGAGCCGCATATTGCCGTAGCTTCCTTTATGGATCGCAAGGTATATTATAACATACAACTTTCTACTGGTGTCTCGTGTGGATCCCGATGTTGATCCACTAGTTTTTTTTTTCTTTTCTTTCAAAACCCTTACTCGATAGTTTAGACTAACTACACAATCATCGTACATCGTTAATGCGACTGACAACCAACATGTTGATTCTTCGTTTTCTCTCTTTTGTAGGAGCAGATCCGCTAGCCGCTTACCATTCAGGGCCTTACATAAAACCTTTATTTCTCGCAATTTCAATTTTCACTTAATTTCAAAAGTTATTTGTATATCATGGAACAAAACACATTTGACTGGAGCAAATCTTGATCCAAAGTAATTTTATCTTTATACATTAGTTTGCCTCAAACTAAGTCAAACATCACAAGTATTTTATTATTATAATTTTCAACCATAAATAAAAATACGAATAAAAATAAATAAACATCATATTAGATAAACCGATAAAGTAAGGATTCAATGACATTAATTCTTTTAGATAGAGTGAAATACTTGCTTGAGGATGTCATCGTCTAATAGTTAAATTGGTCAGACACTTGATGGTTGTACCAAGATGTATGAGATTCGAATCTCATATACATTAGGATGGGGAGAATTTTTTCTTTACCTAGATAATGTGCTTGGAGGTAACAAGTATATTCATATAAAAAAGGTTATTAAAAAAAATTAATAATCATGGCATACTAAATCTAGTAATGTTATATTTATATTTTCCTCACTTGGCTTAATAGGTAATAAGCATTACAAATTAAATAGGCTATTAAAAAAATTAAAAAAGTTTATACTAAATCTAATATTGAAACATTTGTATCTACAATTTGTGGTTTTGAGGACCGATAGTTTGGTAACATTTGGAGAAACAAACGCATTCAACTATCCCAGTCTCATCTAAGCCATAGACACGACTGTGAGATTCATTCTTCTTGTTATGAATTTATATTAATTGGATTTCTTCGTAACTAAGATCATTTAAGAAAAAAATGCTAAAAAACCCCTAAGACCATCATTTATGTCGTTTGCATTTACACGCATGATATATCTTAATTTATTTTTATTAAAAAATAAGCCTTGCTAAAAACTTTCATAATTATAATAATGCACATGATGAAAGCTTGGTCAATCGAGTGGAATCTAAAAAAAAAACACTTTTGAGACATGTAAATAAACCATAATTATATTAGTGCCTTTATCAATTAAAATCAAACTCCAACAAAATAAAATAAACATCCTCCATAGTCACTGAAGAACTGTGAATAAAAATCTAGCTTCCTCAAGCTTAATTGGGTAAAAAAACCCGATAATAACCCATGGATATAACCATTACTTGAGAATTTGAATGGTTTCAATAACTTATGTGGAATAAAAACAAAAGACATGGTGAAAAGTTATAACTTTTTGGAAAGATAGTAATTTTAGGAGAAGATATAAAGACTCACAAAAATTACAGGCGGAAATATCTCTAGAATATTTTTTTCCTTTTTTTAATTAGGAAATATAGGATTCATTCATACAAAAAAAGGTTACATGTGTTGACGGATGAAAGAAGGACTATTGTCCAACCATCTCGAGTTACATTAAACCTTATGTTTTACTTAGTTGCCTTATCGCCACAATATCCATTGATTTTCATATTATATGTGGTATAAATATCAACCTTTTTTCACTCCAAGTTTTCACATTTTAATTTCGGAACAATAGAGAGAACGATGCATGGTAGTGGTTCACGTATATAGACCATCTTAATTTATCTTAAAAAAATAATTAAGAACTCATGCAACATAAACATCAAAATAAATGGCCTCAACTTAATTATAATTACTCACCCAACAGGTTTTTTTTATATGCGAAAGTCGGGTCCGGGCCCCCACTCGAACTCAGCCAGACATCCTGGCCCCACTGCCAAACCCATCTATACAACTATATTAATATGAGTATAAACCTTTACGGTGAGGATTGAACACCTGGCTTCCTTCTTATTAAAGTTGATGAAAAACCATTGAGCTATAAGCTTGGACCCCTCACTCAACATGTATAAATAAATCAATTATTCTTCCTTTATTTCTTCGTTCTCATCAACTCATTTCCAGGTTTTTTATACCATTTTCTAAAATAGACATTACTATTTTGGTAGATCTCAATGTTATATATGATATTAATTGAGCCTTATCCAGTGCTATTATGACGCGAGTTATTTTTAATATAACATATGTACTTTTCCTAGATCATGTATGCATATGTTTTACATGCGAGTATAATTAAGGAAAAAAAATTCTCTCTCTTTAAACCTTACGATAAGAAAAACCCTCTCCACAACTTTATTTTGCTTCTTAAAGCATATATATATATATGAGAAGGTAATCTCCCTTCAATCTTCACACTACTTCCAAACTTGATATACTAAAGGCTTTTGACATATTGGAATGACCTTTTTAATTATGAGTTCTTAATAAATTTGGGTTTTGTGAGAAATTTTATAATTTTATTTTTAGTGCATTTTCACAATTAATTTCTTTGTTTTGCTTAGTGGTTCTCCGTGTCAGGATTTTTCTCCAAATAGAGGTATAAAACAAGGGGACTAACTTGATATATTTTCCAATGCAAATACGCAGTATGTTGAAGGTTTATTGAAGGTTCTTGAGAAATTTGGCAATGCTCAGGTTAAATACTAAATTTTTACCAAATCTAGTGTTTACTTTGGTAAAAATTTGAGTTATGATTCTTGTAGTGATCTTGCTAAAGCTTTGAAAATGCATATGACCAAAGACTATGAGAAGTATCTTGGTGCTCATATACTTCTTAGTCATAATAAAAATATTTCTTTTAAGCCTATCATTTAATCATTTAAGGATAGGTTAAAAAATTGTAAAATTAAAAAAGACTCTTAATCGGGCGGATATAACCACTTTCGTTAAAACTGTCATGAATTCTCTTCTTTACGACCAACTGGGAGCTTTAAAATTCCTAAAACTCTTATATATAAGATGGATAGTCTTCAGAAAAGCTTTTGGTATCTAAGGGAATAAAGATAATATGGGCATCAATTTTATTCACTGGTCTGAGTTGTGTAAGCCTAAAGTTTTAGTGGCCTAGGATTTATAAATTTCTAAAATTTTAATTTTCCGTACTTAGTAATTAAGTCAGCTTGGAAGAGCTGTACTAACTCTGATGAGTTGCGAGTTAGAGTTATCAAGGCTAAGTATGCCAGATAAACCAGTGTTTTCATTTAAACAAGCTCAAGAACTCTTGTCCCTGGATTTGGAGTAATGAATACTCTGAATTAGAGGTGATAAAGCAATATGCTTTATGGGATGTTGGTGGTAGTATTAAAATCAAAATTTGGTTGGCTAGTTGGGTCACAGGCTTAAACAATATGCTTTACGGAAGCTTGATTTACGGTATTTTCTCTATAGATAGTGCTAGGAATATATGTGTTATGTTTGTTCTTAATGCAGGTGAAGACTTCCTTATTTGAACACCAGATAGGAAATGTAAGTTTTCAGATAGGAAATGTAAGTTTTCTGTTAGAAGCTCGTATAATACTATAAGTAAGCATATGTCTATTAACAATAATGCCACTAATTTTGTCTCCACTGATATTTGGAAACAACTTTATAAATCATCATAGAGTGAAGCTCTTTTTTTGAAAATGATTAAAGAACAATCTTCCAACTAGATATAGTTGCTAGATATAAAAATAGAATAAAATTATATTCCAGTATATGTAATTCTAGTGATGAGATTGTGTATCATTTTTTTCTGGATTATCCTCGTGTTAGAGCTATAATAAAAACTCCATTTATTAATAAACTTTATATATTAATTCAAAATCATAGTCCCGACTTGGACCAATTATAAATAATAATAACTACATATTTTAACATTAATAGATTTTTTTGGTCACGCCATAAGAAATTTAACTCCATATACTAATATAATTGACATTAATTTGGAATATTTACCGATCTTGTTACATCAAAATCTAAGATGAAGTAAAATACTTATCTATTGTTTGAGAAATTGATGTAATTTTTTGGATAGTCTTATAAGTTTATAGATGGGTATATGTATTTGTGTATTGGAAATATAAATATGTATATATTATTTAATATTATTTACATACATTTAATTAGCTAGAATTTTTTTTTAGAAAATACTTAATGATCTTATAAGTTCATAGATAGATACATGTATTTATGTATTGAAACTATAAATATGTATACTAATATCATTTACATATTTGAATTAGCAAAACAAATATTTTTTTGGTATACCTCCCTATATTAATAAACTCCGTATATTAATAATTTTGTGAAGTCTCAAGTCTAACAATATATGGAGTTTTTACTGTATTTGGTTAAATGAAAATATCAATATAGAACAAATTGGGAGTCAGGGTGTTAGTTTCAGAGATTGGCTTTTGAGTTGGTTTACTGTGAACAATAATCTTCATCACAATGCTAATTTTCTGATGGTCAAATTACAAATTAATGATTGTTGCTTGGTTCATATAAAAGACAGGTGCACTAAATTGGTTCAAAATATGAATCAAAATAGGCAGAATACAACTGGTAGAATTAATCATTTGCATGCTCTTTGTATTGATGATGATGCTGGTTCTAACATTATTTTTGTACATTAATTTAACAATTAGAGACCACCTGATTTTGGCTTATTAAAATCGATAAGGATGCATCTTATGTTGCTGTATTTAGTAAGACAAGTATTGGACTAATAATCCATGATTGTGTAGGAAATTTTCTTGGGGCAAGAGGGGTATCAATATTAATGAAGGACTAGATCCAGATTGTGCTGCGAAAAACTGAAATGTATGAAAATGATGGAAGCAGTCAACTGGGCATATGAACTGGGTTATGGAAATGTGATCTTTGAGTATGATAATGAATTAGTAGTTAAGTCTACTAATGGGTATGAAGTCATATTACATTGGGATAATAATGACCCTATTTTAAATATTAAGAATAAACTGTTTGGAAAAGTTTATTGGTTTTGTAGGTCTATTAATAAACTAGCTAGTGATATTGCACATTCATTAGCTAAGAAACCCGAAGATATAGTTTTTGAGTTTTATGATAATTTTACACCTGATATTACAAATTGGGTCAGGATTTGAATAAAAAGAAAGTTTTACTCTACGTAATAATTTTGCATGGTCCCAAACTTATTCTTATGTAGAATTTTTAGTCTAGATAATAACTGGGTTGTGTTTAGAAGCATTTAGATGGTTTTGTTACCAAGTTCGAGTAAATTCCTTTGTAGGCGTAAGTAATGATTAATTTTTGAAGACGACCTCTTATGTCTCTAGCAGTCTAAAACACCCCAGCTTTTTTCTTTCCATTGTATCTAACTAAACCGAGACATACATTAAATTATTAACGACCATGAAATAACTCTTACTATTATGAATATTACGGGTTGTATCTAGTTAAGCCATACTCTTTTCTCTCTCTCCTATCTTATTACTTCTCAAACCTAAAAAACCCCTCACTGGTCGTCAACCCTTCCAATGGTTTCTTTTTGTTTCCTTGCTTTCCTAGCTAATTAGTTATAAGTAGTTTAGGTTAGGTTGGTTTAGTTTTTTGCTTTGATCCCATTGATTTAAATAGATTTTTGTTTATGTCTTCTCTTTTATAAAGATTCTCTATACTCATTTATGACGTCTATTTGTGGTTTTAATGGAAATTTTGGATGGAAGTTCTTTAATTATGGTGATTAATATCCAAGACTCTACCAAAACTGTTGGATTATAATCCATAAACTATCCCTTCAATCATCGAGTTACTTGGTTGTTACTTTTTAGTATCTCGTTAATTCTCTTCACAAAATCCTCATTGTTAATTAGAACATTTTACTTGTATTCTGAACGTTGATCTTGGTGTTTTTGTTATGATAAGAACAATTGATAAAAGAAACCATGAGTAACTCTGCTCATTTGCTAAAGAAAACAACCTTTTATTTATCTTTTCATTTGATAACCAATAACGACAGTGCAAACTACCTTAAATAGTAGTAACTGACCAACCCTACCTCGAGATGTTGTTACACAATCACAACCGCTTAATACTAACCGCCATTAACTCTAATTTTCACTTAATAAATGCATAATTAAGCTAACTAACTTTTACTAGCAACACCCATATTATTGACTCGAGCTAACTAGACTACTATGGGGCTACCCGAGACATTGAAGTCCATACAATCTCCATTTTACTAAAACTATATGATTTTATCAAAAAGAAAAAAAAATGAGGGGTTGTAATTGTGAAGATACTGTTGTCAACATGCACTTCATTGACATTGAAATCAATCTTTGAATTTTCACCAAATACAAACAGTAAACTACGCAAAATATACGGGTTTTAATAAAGTTTGAACTAAGCTTTCACATAAACCTACCTCCACTCTAAAAGAGAAAATAATACTCCCTCCGTTTCAGGAAAAAAATTACTTTTCCTATTTGCACAATTGTTAAGGCAAGATGAGAGAGAATAACTTTTTTAATTTATTTCCAAATTTACCTTAATAAAAAGTTTAATACTACATATATCTATATAATAAGAATAATAACATTTCTTAAAATAATAAGGGTAGTTTTGAAAGTTTGTTATATTGAAAATGAAAGTAACTCTTTTGTTGAAACAAAAATTTAAAGAGAAAGTAACTCTTTTCCTGAAACGGAGGGAATATAAACAACGAAGCCAACCACCATTCTTAAGGAAAAAAACAGCAAGAAGATGAAAATCTACTAGACTGTTTGTCGTAGTAAAGATTTGGTCTATTTCACCGGTCGATCCAAACATCTTAGGATTCTCATCTAATACGGCCAAACATGGAGGTATATGCTTCAAACACATAATAGAGTATCCAAGGGCCAAGTCTCTATGGATATTTTAGAAAACAGTGAACTAACCAAAATTAGTACCGTAAAAACATCAGATTCCCTGAAAACATTTAAAGAAAATAAACAATTATTTTATAACTGAAAATAATAATAATAAGTGTACGGAAACAAAAAAGTGTAATCCCTACAGCAAATTCACAACACCATTAGATCCAACAGCTCTGGTCGCTCTTAACGCCATAAAACACAGAAATTTAGCGCGTGAAACTCGGGAGGGACATCTATGATCTCACCATACGCAACATATGAGCCACTAACACTCTTCCACGTATCTGATGACCCCCACCAATAATTTTATCACTTCACCAGTACTTGAGTACTAAATTTTTTTTAATTATTTTCTAGCCTAGGGTTTTGTCTTTTCGTTTTGGGTTGATATTTTGGCGGGCAAAACAAATTTTTTAAAAAAGCACAAAATAAAAACGCAAACCCTAGGAAATAGAAATAGAAATAGAAAGAGAAATAGAAAGAGAAAGAGAGGAGGAGAGAGACCCATTTCATTTCCCACCTCTTCTTTCTCTCTAGGGTTTTTGCTGCTTGGCCGTGTAAGTTTATCAATCTAGCTATTTAGCCTCTGCTGTGGAACCCTAATTATCATGTAAGTTTTCTCCTTTTATTCTCTTCCTTAAAAATGATTAATTTCAGTCTATAATCTTGATAGATCTAGCTTACATACACTTACAATCCATTACATGGTTCAGGTTTTGATGTTTACCGGGTTTTAATTTAATAGTTTGTGAAAAAATTGGCCGGAAACAGTGAGGGAATTGATAGTATGAGTAATTGGGGGAAATTTTAATATAATATAATTAAAGTTATTAGTATGGGGAAAGTTGTCCCCAAGAATAAGGATCCTGCGGCGGGGAAGCAGAATAAGAAGAGGAGATCGAGGGGTTCTTTAGATGTTAAAAAAGAGTATGTAAAGCCTGGTGCATTGGCTCAGTTAAGGTATAGCAGTAGGGCGAGTTCTGCTAAGTTATGTACTGATTTGGGTAAGAAAAGGGTTGTGGTGTTGGATTCATCGCCATTGTTGTCAAAAACAAATAGTAGCAGTAGCAGTGGCAGCGGTGATTTAGCTCTTCCGACTGATTTTGTTGTTCAGACTCCTCCGACTAGGTCACCTGAACGGGTTAATTTGAGTCCAATTGTTGGGTTTGGACTAGTGGATGTTGTGATTAATAGACTGAATAGAGGGCCTGGAACACCTAAGACACCTCGATGGGATCATTGGGAGTCAGACTCGAGGCTGGAATCTCTTCCAATGGACCTACTGGTATAATTCATTCTTCATTTATTCTCCTTATTATACATATTGCTTTTTTCTTTTATTATGTTGTCATGTAGATGTACTGTAATACCTGAGATGGTTTGCTGTTTAAATTCTCACATTTCTTGTTGCTTTCTTTGTACATATTTATAGTGGCAATACTAGTATTTTGTATTGTTGTCTACATTGCATAAACGACTGCTTACTTCATTCGACTGCTTACTTCATTGTTTCGTGCTGCCGCATGTGCTTCTTAGCTTGTTAATATGAGTGACTCTTTAATTTGCGAAGGTGATGATTTGTCTTTTCCTCTTGTCTGCTTTGAATATTGTCTTTTTTAATGTGTATCACTTTTATCTGAGATGTCAGTTTTTATTAACAAAGCATGACTTATGTAGTTTGGTTTAGATGTGTTTTCCTATACATTGCCAGCATTCATTTTTGGGTTAGAGATTTGAATTGTATGAGTACTGATTTATTTCTGTTCTTTGTTTCTTGAGGTTAAACTCCTTTGCCACTTGCATCATGATCAGCTAAGACCTGTTTTCCATGTTTCGCAGAAAATTAGAAAGGCGGTAAGTCTCTCTCTCCATATATTTTCAGTTTATTTTCATTTGAGATTAATTTTTTGGTGTTTATTTTCATTTTTGAGATTGCAGAAATGAGTGTTGATACAATATTTTTGTATTATTTACTAGGTCCTGATGGCCAGGCAGTTTCACTTCAATTACACAACCCCAGATCGTGTTCGGCAGGAGATGCTGAGAACAAAAACACCTCTCC
This sequence comes from Papaver californicum, assembly GCA_023531435.1. NCBI lineage: Eukaryota > Viridiplantae > Streptophyta > Magnoliopsida > Ranunculales > Papaveraceae > Papaver > Papaver californicum. Next base: position 857,190 of record JAJJMC010012982.1, read on the forward strand.
CCACTGAACATTGGCCATTTGTGAGGTTGGTATGATGAACATTAGGCTCCAAATTTTATATAAAGGTGGTTCATTAGCATTTTCCAATTAATTCCTGGAATTCTATCTTCCTTTGTAGTAAAGGAGAAGGTAAGGGTGTTTTTCGTTCCAGCCCTCACACACCCAAAGCACCCAGACATTGTCCTCGGCCTCCCTCGCGTTACAAGGATGCGGAGGTCAGGCAAATTGCAGCAGTCCTCTTCCAGGAGTCAGCATTTCCATCCAAGTTTATTGTGCCCCCAAGCTTGTCCAAGTCTGTATGCAAATCTCTTGCATCGACTAGGGCGTTATTCTGTGAGGATGAGTTATGCCATGCTGTAGCTCAGAATAAGCTTCATTGAGTTTTAATTCAAACTCTCTGGTTTTTTCTCCCCACTCCCTTTTTGTTCTACATGTATATAGTTTCTCTTTCTTTGCTATCTGGTTCTCTCTTTCCTCTGCTAGTTGTCTGCTAGTTGTGATAGGTATAGTAGTAAAGATTGCAGTTTTGGATTTTGTGATTTTGGTAGTCCATCTCTTATGGGATATTATTAACACATCTAGTTGGGCAGGTGTTGTTACATATTCAGATGCTTCATTGTACAGTTTGTTATTATGCTATTTGCAGTTGCAATTGTCTGACAATCTCCAACAAGACTAATATGGAGTGGAGATTTTTTTTCTTCTTTTCTTCTCTTTGCTGTCAAAGCAGAGTAGTAAGGCCATACGTATCTACTTCCTACTGGAAACAGTAGCTTGTACTTTGTCCTTTTTTTTTTTGACCTTTTCAAGGTTGTCTTCTGTGTATGTTATGTATCCTTCTGTTCTTTCTATGTATTAATGGAACTGTCTCTATTTCTATTTCTTATCTCACGGATGAGGTACTCTGGTCCGTTTTGTTTCTTTCTATTAATCAAGTAAAATGAGGAATATAGTGGCTCACAATATGGCTTTCATATGCTATAAGTTCTCCTTGATTCAGCTTCTAATTACTGAATTTCGAACCTTTCTCTGTGAGTTCTTTTACACCCAAATGTGGAATTGACGTTGTCAAGGAGTGAATGACATCTTAAATATGTGTTGATTCAGCATGGCATATCCGAAGTTTACATGTTGATTCTGGCATTCAAATTTTTGCAACAGTATAGGTGAATACTACTGTTTTATCTCTTATGGCTGTCACTACGAAACCTGACTTGATCCCCATATAGGAAGTTACCAGATGATATACGCTATTTTCTTTTTTTGGGCAGCTTGGCATGTTATTTAACCTTTGCTATTCAAAGGTTATTCCGGGTTCCGAGATCCTATCTTGGAGAAAAGTGGGAAGGGGCCAATTTAAGATTGTATACCCCTTCACCAAATTGGGAATAGAAGGACAACAGCTGTTGAGGCAAATTGAATTCCTGAATTCTTAAACCTGCACACGAACCAGTGCCAACCTTATCAAACAGTGCCTGAGTTTATTGATCTAGTTAGCCACACGTGGATCCAGAACAACCTGACCCCCTTTCCTCTTTTAGCATTAGTTAAGATTATAAACATCCACATATTTCGAGATTATCCACCGGATAAAATCATTTGACCATACATAAATCCTGAAAAATACAACATTAATTCAAAATACAATGCCAAAACACTAGATGTCAGTCGAAAACAACTAATCCCCTATCATCCACCAACTTTCTCTGGACACTACCATGTCTATCCAACATACAACTCTTCTTGTACAAAGCACTAAATGAAGGTTTACCCACCTTCACCATCTTACACGAATTCATCTGTCTGATACCAATATCTACCCAAGTTGCAAAGCAGTTCCGAAAACTGCGATACAATTATTAGCTTCTTTTAACTTTTGGAGTTTTATTTTTGTTAATAGAACTTTTACCGGTGTTGCTGATACTATCTCTAAACACACCAGGAATTATAAACTTCAATTAGAAAAGTACTGTAACTTTGAACATTGGGTTACATCTTTGATTGTCGAAGATTATAACTCCATGGCTTCTTGATAGTAATAAAATCTTTTATTTCATATAAAAAAAGCTACAATACACATTCTGCTACAGTGCCAAATATCTATGGCATTATGACATTTCCTCCTTGCACGATTATCTAACGACCCGAATCTTTCCCATTATAGAATCTTTCCACTTAACGATTCAACCATAATCCCTCAGTTTCTATAGACCAAATGCCCTACTGATATTACCATATTGATTTGGTAAATCCTTTGGTCATCGTGGCTCGCTAGAAATAAACTTATATATCGAAAGGAACCCCAACATGCGATAAAGATTGTGCAGATCACACTACAGTTACAACAAGAATTTACTTGGGCTAGAGAGGTTACACCCCCATACTTTGCAGACATTTCAGCTAGTCCCAAGCCCACGCTTTAATCGATGTATTACAATAGTAATCTCAACCGGATAAGTAGCGACGAATCGGGGATGGATTAAAATTAACACAAATGGAGCGGCTAGAGGACATTCAAGACATATTGGAGGTGGTTTCATATGCAGGGATTCCACAACCACTACTATAAAATCCGTGGCACAACCTTTAAGAATCACCACTTCTTTAACGGAGGAGACATCAACCATGTTCTTAGCAACCAGAACAACGAGAGACAGACTAAAATATGTTTTGAAACGGACTCACAAAATCTGGTTCACTTTCTCACCAATAAAACATAACCGGCTTAGTACATCTTCGACATGATTACATAAATCAACTAATAAATGAGAGAAATCACTCACCATACTCTTCAGAAAGGGAAACCAGACAGTGGACGGACTGGCGAACGATACTATAAACGGTAGTCAACTAAGATCCTTTGGGACCATGCAGTTCTGAATTTTATTAATCAAATAACAATAGGTAGAACACATCCTCTTGGAATTACTTTCAAGTTTAATAAAATTTTATACTTTAAAAAAAAAAGTTATATTCTTTCCTTTAGGTTAAACTAGTTATACACCCGTACTACACACGAGTATATTTCTCGTTTATTAGATATTGGATCCATATTTTAAAATTATTTTCATTAAAAACTAATTAAACACTGGATAAGCTCATGACCTGAAAAACAAATAAAAATCTATGGTGGGTTTGATGCAGAATTTTAAAGGTGGGATTTATGGGTTTAGGGGATTTTGTGGAATTAAGTTTTCCTCGGTACGTTTGGTTGCCCAAATCTCTTGGAATCACGTTTCCTACGGGAATCACTTTTCCAACAAATTCTTCACTTGGAGTATGACCCCTCCCCCCTAAGCTTTCTAGGAAACTTATCAAGGGATTTATAGATCCACTTTTTTTAGTTCTAAAATTTCATATATATACAATTTAAAGATTCTGAGGATAATGCCAAACAATAAGTGGAATTTAAAACAAGGGAATTCTGAAAAACCTAGGTATTTTGATTGAGTTATCAAACACGCGAGGGATTTACATGAATGTCAGGATTTATAATCACATGAGACTATAAATTCCTCGGAATTGTGAATTCTACAACCTAACTCACCAATTTAAATTGTTAAAAAACCACTACAAAAAATTAAAAATAGTTAAAGTATCACAGGCTTGGAACCCAACATCTTCAAACACTACAACACTCGTAACTTCATAAATTAACTAGAAATTATGCCACTCCAATCATTCACCAAATTCTTATATTCTTTAAATTTCTTAAGCTCCAACCTTTTTTTCTTATATATATATATATGATATTTTTGTCTCTTCTGGTCTACCTAATCATTATGAGTCTTTTACTTTATCAGCTGAAACGTTATCGAGATCGTGATATATTATATCTTCTAAAAAATTCGTTCATCCGCTTGATTTTTATTTTTTTAATTCCTCCATTTCATTCGTATCATGTGATTATTTAGGTATCTTACTAAGATAAAATAGATATCGAGTAGTAATTTTCTTCGATAATTTAATGACTTTTTTTTTCATTAGGCAAACCCAACAATTTTTTCACATTAAAATCCCCAGATATAAAATAAATTAAAATTAAAATATATCCGGAAATGTTCATATGTATATCAAGTGTATCTAAACCCGTGAATTATAATATCGTATGTATTTTGTTGGAACTAGTAACAATGAAACAACAAACGTTAAATGAATTTAACAATACTAAAAAATAATCAACTGAAATTGAAAGCACAGTTTGACATACGAGGACAGAACCACTTGCTCAGTAAATTGTCCTTAACACAATAGGCCGCGAGTACACCTAAATGATGTTATACCCCAAATGGAGATATGTTTATGATAGATTAGATTATATAAGCACGATATAATCTACCCACTCTCTAAACTTAGAATCAAGATTTAGGAAGGGAATACACAAGCAAAAGCGAGAAATGAGGAAAAGAACGAGAGATAATAGCCTGCTTTGGGATGTTTTGCAAATGAGAAATTCATATTCTATTATAGGCGAAAATAGAGTGAAACTAGTGCACCAATCAAGACACAAATTATGTTGCGAATTATGACAAAAACTAAATAAAAAACGTTTGGATTTTTTTTTGTCATAAGTTGCATAATTTATTTTTGGTAAGCAAATAAACTTTTTCGCAAGTCAAAAGTCCCAAGTTTAATAAAAAAATTAAAAGAGAATCAAAATTTGATTTAATATAAAAGTAAAAAAAAATTAAGATAGATATTGGATGAACCCACTTTTATTTCCAACCGGCGTATTTCTATGCGAAGCAACACACACATGTAAAAGCCATACTAGCCATTACCAAAGTCCTCCCTCTCATATAAAAGTGTACTGACCCCAGGGACGTACTTAAAATCTCAAGAATCCTACTAACCTATGATCCCAAGTTCAAATCATACCAAGGTCAAAAAAATACCACTATATACAACAGGTGTACATAAGGCAAAGTCATATACACCTCTCAAAACATCAAATTTGGTCAAAAACAACCACTATGGAGGTAGCAAATGATCAAATAGACCTCTCAATGTTATGATTTGAGGAGATGCACTGCACGACATACTCCGAACCGAGCGACAAAGACTTTGTCGCATATCGTTTATCTCCTCCAACGGTCCTGGATGGAACTCTTATAAATATCTAATTTCAAATTCAATTCAACTCACACCTTCTCTACACCGCAATCTCTCACATGCATTTGTGTTAATCTAAACCAAAAATCTCCTCATTTTACTCTAAGACAAAACTCAGTCGATTTTTTTTTTTCATAATGGATTCTCAAATGGATGCTCCTGCTAAAAAAGTTTGCGGTACAAGTTTTTCAACTGCCGAAGGGGAAAGCCTTTGCAGAAATTATGTTCGTCGCACACAAGATAACCTCAATGGTTGTTCTCAAGCAGGCAACACCTTATGAGAAATATATTTTTTGGGTTTAAATAGGAAACCATGAACGTCAATTCACGTGATCCAAACTCTTTATGTACTCGCTTCACTAAAATGAGTAAAAACTTGAACAACTATGTTGCTCATGTCGAACAATGTGCTCGTCATCCACCACCGAGTGGTGAATCACCGTCGAATATGGGAAAATGTGTCGGGGGAATGGCACCTAAAACACGGTAGAACACTTGAACTAGAAGGGTGTTATGATATCGTAAAGATTTGCCCAAATTTGATTATGCTCTATTAGCAAATATGCAGCAAGTTCTTATAAGGTCACCATACGACGTTGGTGGTTCCTCTACACCAACTTCAAGTCCCGGTTCACCATTGTCTTCACCGAGTGGCCCAACACCACTCCCTAATTTTGATATCCATGCAGCTAATACCGAGTTTATGACTCACCAACGGACAACTGAGAAACAGAGATCCGTTAATCGGAAGGTCACGAATAGGGAGTTGAAAAAAACTCGTCTTTCTCAAGAGCACTTTGTTTAGGGGTGCACATGGTACGGTTCGGTTCGGTTTTTTACCCAGCCATAACCAAAACCGATAATCTCGGTTTTCGATTTTGAAAAACGAGTATTACCATTTAGCATTTCGGTTCAGTTCGGTTTTGAACCGGTTTGGTTTTGGTATTAACCGAAAATTTTCAAACTTAACAAAATTTAATAAAAAGCTTGTTGAAAAAGTTAACAATCACCAGAATGTTAACAAAAATGACACACTAAACATAATAAAAAGTTCAAAACATGGGTTTAATACACAACAACACATACATCCATCTACCATAATACCGATCTGGTGATAGTCTACACTAAACCAGAATTCACTAAACTATCAACTTCCTCACAAACAAATGTCTTGCAGGAAACAACTTGAGGAATATGTGGTGGAAGTCTGCACGAGTCTCACCAGAGCACTGTTGGGAATTTGATTCAGATGTTTTGTTATCAAGTCTGCACGAGTCTCACCAGAGCATTGTTGATTGGTCTGAGACAGATAAGGAATATGTGGTGGAAGCAGAACTACCAGGTAAGCCTATTTCCTTATTCTTGTCATTCCATAAATTCAAAATTAAACAAGAAAAAACTGTTATGGACTCTTTTCTGGATCGAGTTTATAAGATCAACTGTTAACTTAATGGCCAACACGTAAGAGAACTGAATAACAGGACTATGAAAACCAATTCAGGTCACACACAGAATTAGGAATTAGATATGCAGAATTCACGAAAGAAATAAAATGAAAGATCAAGGTAGAGATAAACAATAAAACAACATGCCACAATTGAAAGTAATAAGAGTTGAAGTAGGTAACATAGACTAGTAACAAGCTCCAAATAAAAAAAAATAGCACAAGATAAGACTCACATGTCAAAGAGAGAGTTAGTCGAAAAAACACAAGAACATAATAGCAAGTCAGGCAAGCAGAAGAAATCGAGCTGAGCAAGGTTAGTGAAAGCTGCAGAACACAAGGAAACTACTAATACTTACACTATTAAACATGCAAGCTCATGATACACACAATACTAACTCTAACAAAAAGTAGTAAAACCAATACAAACTTAGACTAGAGCTAATATAGTGATACAAAAGAGAAAACAAGGTATTGATTCAATTTGAAGAATAACTAATAAGGGAAACCCACGGACAACTAAGCACAACATGGAAGTTGTATAGTCACTCAGATGGAAAATATCAACAAAACAAATGTGGTAAGCCCCAATTTTGGTTTCACACCAACATTGTTCTAAGTTCCTTGCAATTAGAAATTTCAGAAGGAATGAACCCATGCAAGCTATTTTGATGAAGTGCCTTGCAAACAAATTGCACCAAATTATATCTTAAATACAACATACAAAAAATCAAAAAAAAAATCTTTTGATTTTGGGGGACTTACAATCTTTGCAAACTGCTGATCTTTCCAATGCTTGGAGATATGATGCCTCCGAGTTGCATGTAAGGCAGGTTTCTGAACAACCCCAAACATAAAAAACTTCAAAAAAACGGAGACTGAGATTTTAAAAAAATGAATAAAAGAAAAAAAACATGGTAGGGTTTTGAGATCGAATACATAATGCTGACTCTGCTGTCATTATGGTTGCAAGTGATACCCTTCCAACCACAAGGAAAATCATCAGAAGGTCTCCAGTTATTAAGAAACCCTTTAGTATGATTGAAAGATCTTTTGATCTCCAACAATGTAGCACCTGAATAAATCACAGATTTTAGTTAAACATAACAAAAAAAAAATGAAAACAAGGAAAAAAAAAGTAATTTAACAATGGGTCTTTTTCTTGGTTTACCATCTTCAGTGAGAGCTAAAGAACAAGTGCTTAAAAGGGTTACCATCTTTTTCTTGGTTTACCATCTTTTTTTGTAAATATCTAACAGAAAAAGAAGCAAAGGTCAGAACCATAATTGCAAAGGGGAAAATAAAGAGATGAATCAATTACCATAATTGCTTCTAGTTCAAAGGTCAGAACAACCTATTGCGATGATTACATCCTCCTTCCTGCAAATAAAAACCCTAATTAGAAATCGAAACAAAGTACAAACTAAAGATCTAACAGAACTTGTAGTGACCTTACCATTGTCTGATTAAGAAACTAGGTTGTAGAGTTTAATATCTTCACATATTTTCAGATCCAAAGAGGGGAAGAACAGATGTAAAAGAGGGGAAAAGTAGAGATATAAGAGAAGAGAGAGGCGCAAAGAGAAAAATGAAGAAACCATAGAAAATCTCATTTATATACTACTTAGTTTTAATCTAACGGTTAATATTATCGGCTTCGGTTTAATCGATCGGCTGTAGAGTAACAACGTCCCCGACCATAGATCTATCATCCTACGGTCCTTAATAATCGGTTTAAACCGAATCGGTTCGGTTTGATTTTAGGTGTGAACCAAAACCGAACCGGGGTCAACCGATTTTCTTAAATCTAAAACCGTTGATTACCATTATATTTTTGGCTCGGTTCGTCTCGGTTCGGTTTATTAGTGGTACGGTTCGGTCCGGTTTACCAGGTTTTTCGTTTTTTTGGCACCCCTAACTTTGTTAGCTAAGATTCTTTCTAAGGACACCTCATTAATGAATGAGGATCAAAAAATTTTATTGCAGCAGGATTGTAACAAGTTGAAAAAGAAAGTATTAGAAGAACAATTGCAACCTCCAATCCCTGTTGAGGAAGAAAAACATGATGAAAACAATGATAAGCATGATGATGAGATTCAAACAACTGATTGATGTAATAGTTAGTCAGTTAGTTTAATTAAGATGAATTTTTTTAATCGTTATTATTAAGATGTAATAGTTAGTTATTATTTGAAATAAAATAGCTACTTAGTTAAATGAAGTTATCTTTATTCCAATACTTGAAATACGAATTACATAAAGGAAGTGGAAACAATACAAACAACTTAACAGTGCATACAAATTAATAATTCAAATGGGTAATGAGGAACTCCTTAAGGATGTGGAAACAAGCTTCGTTTTTGAAATTCTTTCCTTTCCATCTTCGCCATTCACTAAATCTCTCGCACCAATCTCATTACCGGTTTCCCCCCTAAGTCGATACCAATTGACAATCCGAACTAAAGCTAGAAATTCTACTACCCGTTGCTTTATTTTTTGAAATCTTATAAACAATTGATGTACATTACGGTTATAAGGGTTATCGGTGTCAGTGCAAAAGTTATCATGAATTGTTGCCCAATAACTAAAGCTAGGAATACCATTTTGTCGTAGTTCTGCACCTCTGACCGGATAACACACTAGATAGTTTCTGCAAAGTGATAAATTTTCTTCATAAGTGAACTTAGCTTGAGCCATATGTCAGGAAATCAGAGTGAGATTAGAGGAGATGAGATTAAGAGTGAGAGAGATAGCCAAAGAGAGCCTATATAAAAGTTTTATGAGAGGTGTGATTTATCTTTGGGAGGTGTAAAGATATTTATATATATAGGCGAGGAGATGAGTTGAGAGCAACGACTATATTTTTCCCAATAGTTACAAAAATTGTTGTTGCCCTCCACGTCGTCCATACTGCCAACGGTTACAAAAAAAAATCCGTTGCACTCCATCCACGATATTGAAGTAAATATTACTCAGAAAATTAAAAATTCTAATAAATTACTACTTGAAAATAAAAACTAGTATTAGATAAAAATTTAAAAAAACAAATGAAACTTGTAAATAAACTACTGCTTAAAACGAGTACATACGTCCGCGCGCTCTGCCAAACTCGGCCCAAAGATTCGTAGTCAGATCTCGTCTTAACCCGTCATACAAATTTACGTCTTAAATGTGATTTTTCATCTGATTATAGTTCTTTGCAGTTACCCCATGCATTGGTATAACCTCAGGCCTCAAATCTTCATTAGGGTGGTTAGTCCAATTCTTAGTACGTCGTGTTTCTTGGATGACCATGTTATGCAGAATGATGCACGTAAGCATTGTCTTATGCATTTCACGAGTACTTAAACCATGGTAGGGTCCACAAACTAAAGCGAACTTCCGCTTAAGAATTCCAAAAGCCCGTTCCACATCCTTTCTCAAAGCCATCTGCTTCGTGTTGAAATACCTAATTGCGCGACCATTTTCGCCTTGGGGGGCTGCTTGTACGCTTGAACTAAGGTAGACCATCTAAGATAGATTCCATCAGCTATATAATACCCGTGAGTGTATTGGTTCCCATTGATATTACATCGGGGCAAATTCCATACTTGAGGTCTTCAAACAGAGGCGACTTGTGCAGAACATTTATGTCATACAGACCAAAGAAAGCATGCCATATCCAGCAATCATAAGAAGCGACAACTTCTAAAATAACAATTGATTTTGGGTAATGACCCTTATACGTGACCTTGCCAATACATAGGACATCCCTGCCACGCCCAATGCATGCAAGCAAGACTCCCTAGCATTCCTGGAAAGCCCCTGTTCTGGCTTTGTTTTAATATTTGAAGAACATCTGCATCTGTTGGTTTTTGTAAATACGTTGGACCAAAATGATTAATTATTACTTCTCAAAACAATGAAAGATACTTGTATGAAGTTGTTTTTCCCATACGAATATACTCATCGTTAGCATCCGCCGGACAACTGTAACCTAGGATCCTTAGGGCCGAGGTAACCTCTTGTTCCGGACTATGACCTATAATATTCAATAATCAAATTAATAAATAAATTCAGGGCATACTCGACAAAGCTCTTCAATAATCTTTACCGCCAAATGTCGGGGCATGCAGAATAGACGTTGGAAATCTTCATCAAAGAACACGCAACCAACATTGAAATAATTCTGCATCAACTTCAGGAGCCATTCTTCCCGCCCACGATAAACATATCTTCTTGTGAATACTTCTTTTGGCTCAGGAGCTCTTGGTATCTGCCCCGATGATTCTGCTGCTAACATAAGGTTGGTAAGTTCTCTGTCATCATCACACTCAACTTCCATTTGTTATAACACCCGAATATAAGTTTCTTGATGTGTTTTAAACCGATCCATAATAATTTTAGCTTCATCATCAGAACAATCCATCACTGTGAGTTAAAAATTAAATAGTTTAAGAGATTTGTAATTGATTTTAGAAATAAGTAAGAATGGTGTGAGTTGAAAGAAATTGTTAGGGTATATGCATAGAAAAAGAAAATTTAACTGTTTTTGCCTGAATCCGACCGTTGACTGAAAATAGCCGTTAGCGGCTAGCTCTTTGTCGAGCGATAAGAAATTGGTCGCCAGTGGTTAAGTCTTTATCGCTGACGACCAACTCCTTATCGCTCGACAAAGAGCTAGCAACTTTTTCCATAGTAGCATATCCTATTTATCTAGTCATCTAGCTGGACAAACTAACCCATTTAAAAGAATTTATAGAAAGCATTGAAGCTTTGGTCAGTGAAAAATTACCGAGACCGAAGTCCTTTCCCCTGTCAATTTCCTTTCGACTAATGTAACCTAATCGGTATAAAGGTTGCTTTTGCTGTGCCGCCTCCCCTCCTAAATCATTTTGGCGGGAAAGAGAGATACTGAGAGATAATCTACAGAGAGACTCAGCGATAGAGCGAGAGAGAATTCACAGAGATGGGAGGGGAGGAAGATGAGCAGATGGTGACCGAAGAATTTACAGTATGGAAAAAAAACACACCATTCTTGTACGATCTAGTCATATCTCATGCCCTAGAATGGCCTTCTCTTACTGTTCAATGGCTCCC
>JAJJMC010012982.1:868834-887363 GCA_023531435.1 Papaver californicum
ATATCTCATGCCCTAGAATGGCCTTCTCTTACTGTTCAATGGCTCCCTACCCCACCTTCACCCCCACAACAACAAGATGATGATGAAATCTCATTTGCTGTACACAAGCTCATCCTTGGTACTCATACATCCGGTGGGGTTCCTAACTATCTCATGATCGCAGAAGCTCTTCTTCCCATTTCCAGCGATTCTTACGATACCAATACTTCCTCAGATAACATCAATATTCCTAGGGTTTGTCTATTACTCACTCAAAATTTTACCCACATCAACTATTTGATAAATTTTCTAACTCATTTTTTTATTTTCTTTTTTCCTAAATGAAATTGGTATAGGTTCAGGTAGCACAGCAGTTTCTTGTTGATGGAGAAGTCAATCGAGCTCGCTGTATGCCACAAAATGCTGATTTAATTGCTGCTAAAACAAGCGGAGCGGAGGTTTATGTATTTAGTTCCAGCAAGAAACAAGAAGAGAACCCTTCCTCCTGCGATCCAGGTTTTCGGCTAAGGGGTCATGTCAAAGAAGGATATGGACTTTCTTGGAGTCCTTTTAAGGAAGGTTACCTTCTTAGTGGGTCTAATGATTCAAAAATATGTTTGTGGGATATCAGTGCGTCAGTTTCCGCAGATAGAGTACTTGATGCTATAAATATTTACGAGGTATAATTATCGAATTTCCGGTTGTTGTTAATCTCTTGTGTTTTTGTGGGTAACATCATACCTAATATATGCATATATTTATCGATGATTAGGTTCATGACGACATTGTTGAAGATGTAGCATGGCACCTGAAGAATGAAAATTTATTTGGATCAGTTGGGGATGACCATAGACTGATGATTTGGGATTTGCGGTCCTCTACATCTGGTAAACCACAAGAGTCTGTTGTAGCACATGCCAAAGAGGTGAATCAATCAGTCATTCTTTGAGTTGTTTAGTTTGTTTTTGTTTTGCTCTCTCTCTTAACATAACGTTGCTGCAAGTTGCTCCTTACTTGACTATATTCTGTTCAGTGCATTTCTCTTGCATACATGGCAATGGTTTCTTAAATCTTGGTTCTCCTTTACGTTGCTATCATATTTTGAATGTTTGATATGAATAACTCATTTAATCAGTATGCGCCTTGTTATTTGCTGTGGCAGAAATCTACCTACGTTAAGTGGTAAAAAAAGTCTTGCAAAATTTGTTGGGATTACCCATTTGGTTGATTTGATCACTATCATGGCAGCAACTATGTTCCGCTATTCTTAGTTTGTGTCTTATATGGTATACTTACATCATAATACTTAAATAGAAACTTCTGTTATTACATAACTTGAGCAGGAACACTCAATTTGACTCAGATAAGTTTGAAAATAAGATATACGAGTTTCAGTTTTGTTTTTGGCCAGTTTCTCTTTGTTATCTTATCTACTCCGAAAGATGGAGAAATGAGGCGGTGAAGGTATAAGTGAATGTTATACTTGAGTAGCTGAAGCACGCCACTTACGCCTTAATTTTAAACGAATGCTTCACTTTATTACATTGTCAGAGAGATACCTAGCTCTCTAAGCAACACAGGAGAGAAATATGTCCAATGTGTGTACCATATAAGTGTTTATTTTTTCTATAGTGTCCATGGAAGAATCAACAATGTGTTTTCTTAGATTGTTTGGCTGATAAATTATTCGTTTCCTTTTGAGTTCACAGGTGAATTCGTTATCATTCAATCCATTCAATGAGTGGATATTGGCTACTGCATCTTCAGATATGACTGTTAATCTATTCGACTTGCGGAAGCTAACTTCACCATTGCATAGTTTCTCTGGCCACACGTACGTTTCTGTTTTGCTTTTCTTATGTCATCTGTATATTTTGCCCTATTAGTTTCAATGTGGAACTATGATTTTGCCGATTACAGTTGAGTGCAGCTAGATTTGACTATGGATTCAGTTGTGTGAGTTCCACATATATGATTTTAGAATCTTGAATGTTTGAATAGAACTAATTGTGTGTTGGGTGTATGTATCGGAGAACATAGTTATATATCCTGCTGCTGTTTTCTTGTCATCCCTAGTCATCATACTTCTTATTCTGTCTTTTTCCCCCCATGAAGTGAGGAGGTATTCCAGGTCGAATGGAGCCCTAAGCATGAAACAGTCTTGGCGACTTCTGCTGCTGACAGGAGATTGATGATTTGGGACCTTAGCCGGTAAAATTTTCACCAGCAAGAATGGTGCCTCGACTTTATTGTTCTTGTTGATTCTTCTTCTTCGTTTCTTTGTTTTTTGAACTTCACTTGATAATTTTCTTAATGCTCAAGTTCAGTTATTGTTTTTCTGTATCGTTTTAGCTTGCCTAGTAGAAAGCATCTTTGCATTATTTTTTTCCATTCTCTTTTTACTAGTTTGATTTTTTTCTTTACTGTGTCAGGATCGGTGATGAGCAATCAGAGGAAGATGCAGAGGATGGGCCACCAGAGCTTCTTTTCTCTCATGGGGGTCACACGGCAAAGATCTCAGATTTCTCGTGGAATCAAAATGAGTCGTGGGTTATTTCCAGCGTGGCAGAGGACAACATACTTCAGGTCTGGCAGATGGCAGAGAGCATTTATCAGTAATGATGATTAATCCTCCTCCATCATTTTGGTGCATTTATTAATGACAGTGATTGATCCTCCTCCAGCATTTCTTGGCGCCTAGCCCCAAATAGAGTGTTTTTCTTTTTCATCTGTGCTGTTATCATAGATGAGTTGTAGTGGTGGTAGCCGAGATGGGATTTGATCTTTTCCAGACCCCAACTTGGGATAATTTACCATGAGCGTTTAGGCATGTATCGACTATGTATGAACTTTGTTAGTAAACTTGTCCTCTGTTCCCCTACCGCATTTGACTATCTATGCTTACTGGATTTATCAACGACGGGAGAACAGAGTTTTATAGCTGAAAATTTAATACTAGAATTTTACTTTCACAGTCATTTTAATTAATGAGACTTGCATTAATTAACGAAGACAATGATCTTCTTTTGAGTCTCATCAGTTTGCAAGAGGTAAGAGATACTTTTAAGCAAATGATGTCATGGACTGTCCCTGGTGCAGATGGATTCCCACCTGGATTCTACAAGTAATACTTAGAACTTGTAGAGATAGATGTGTGGAATACAGTTAAAAGTTTTTTCAATACAAAATATTTGTTTAAAGAAATGAATCATATTTTTTTTTTATCTCTTATACCAAAGGTTAATAATCCAGCCACTTCAGCAGATTTATAAAATATTTTAAAAACCCCTGTGAATAGAATGAAACCTTTGCTCTCAAAAGTAATTAGTCCATATCAATCTATCAAATGTTCCCAACAGAGGCACTCAAAATAATATGATTATAGTACATGAATTAGTTCATTTTATGAAAAATAAAAAAGATATAGTGAGCACTGTGGGTTTGAAACTAGACATGTCAAAGGCATTTTACAAAGTTGAGTGAAATTTTTATTGAAGTGTTAAAAAATTTTGGTTTTTCTGATACTTGGTATGCTCTAATATATCAATGTATTAGCACAACCTCTATCTCTGTTATGCTAAATGGATCTCGTTGTCCAGCTTTTAAGCCTTCTAGAGGCCTGAGACAAGGAGATCCATTGTCCATATATCTCTTTATCTTATGTATGGATTATTCTCTAGGTATCTTTTACATGCATAAGAAAACCATCTGATACATGGTATAAATGTAACTAGAGATGCTCCTAGCATTAACCATTTGTTATTTGATGATGATTGCTTCATTTTCACTAAGGCATCTCATATTGAGTCTAATCACCTTATGTCTCTTATAAAGGACTTTAGCCTAGTATCTGGACATATAATAAATTCCCAAAAGTCAGCTTGTTTTTTCAGCAAAAATGTGCATCCTGATCACTGTCTCTCTCTTATGAATGCTTTAAAGGTTAGGAAATTGGACTCAAATTAGAAGTATCTAGGTATTCATCTTTTCCATGGCAGATCCAGAAGGGTTGAGACTTGTGCTCCCTTGGTAGATTGGTTTGATAAAAAAGTAGCTAAATGGAAAGGAAACCAACTTAGTCAAGTTGGCAGATCCATATTAGTTAGTCATGTGATTAATGCTACCTCAACATGCAATATGAATTCTTTCCTTCTCCATGACTCTACCATTCTTTTGGATAATCATACTAAAGTGTAAATACTTTAATAACTGTCACCCAATGTATTATACTAAAACTAGTAACCGCTCATGGGTTTGGTCTAGCATATGCACTGATATTGAGGTTCTTTAAAAACATGTTATATGGGAAGTAAAAAATGGTAAATAAAATAACGGATTTAATGATAATTGGACTCACAATGCTTTTTTTCCTTATTGTCTTTTTATCCAAACCCAAACTGGACTGTGAATCAATTCATAGACCAGGACACTAAAAGCTGGAATACGAATCTTGTGGAATCTTTCTTCACTAAGCACAATAGTCAATTTTCTTTAAGTACCAGAATTCCTATAACCGGTAGTGACAGACTTATATGGTCACACACTAACAATGGCTTTATCACTGTTAAGTTTGTATACAGAGTATTAGCTAGTTCCCCTATTTCTTTTGTCAATTCTCTTATACTTGTTTATAAAGCTCTTTGGAGTTCCTTGATTATGCCCAAGGTTCAAATTTTTGCTTGGAAATGCATGGAAAATGTTCGTCCCACACAATGCAAACTGGATAATTATGTCCCTAACCTGAATACTCATTGTTGTTTGTGTAATGATAGTCAGAATGAAACAACTGAGCATATTATACTTCATTGTAATTTTTCTAAGTCTGCTTGGTTTCTTGTTCCCCATGGTAATCTGGTTTTATATGAAACTAATCCAAATATTTCTATTTTATATTGGATCAATAAGTTTTTAACCTCAATGAACAGCTCATAGCAGATTTGCTCTTTGCTTACTACTGCTTGGTGTATTTGGAAAGAGAGGTGTACCAGGATTTTTTAGGAAAAACATAGTAGTCAGGTTAATGTATATAGATATGCATGTAGAATGATTAATGAAACTTTGGATGCTATGATGTCTGACAATGAGAATAAAAATCAGCTACAAACCCACACCCTGGAGGATATATCTGATCCATTGGAGTCTCTTCCACATGATTGCCTAGTAGTGCTCTGTGATGCTTCTTTTGATTTAAAGAATCATTGTTCTGGAATTGGTTTGATCTTAATTGATGTTGCAGGGAGTTATAGCGGCTGCAAAACCATCTCATAGGTAGCAAAGGATGTTGAAGAAACTAAAATCTTGATAGTTCTAGAGGCAGTCAAATGGATAAAGATTATGAATTATCCCAAGATTACTATTATAGAAGATGCCATGAATGTGATGAACTATTTCAATAAAAGGTCTAACCAGATTAGTTGGTATAATTCCTCCATATTAGATGATTGTGTTTTCTCTTTGAACTCTTTCTCTTGTTTTAAGTTTATTTATGTTAAAAGATATCTTAATGGTATGGCAGATAAAACAGCCAAATATAATAGGAAAAATTGTGTAATAGGGGAATGGGAAAATAACCCTTATCATTCTATCGTTTGAACACTGTAATTTCAGAATTTTAATACAATTATTTTTCTAGCAAAAAAAAAAGTCATTTTAATTATAAAATAATCAACAAATGGGAAATTTTGACTTTGATCCCATTAAATGGCGTATATCAACGTTTAAGTCCTAACTTTATCTAGTTTTAAGTTTTTGTCCCGGTCAACAAATTGACTAAGATTTGATTGTGTTGACCATCCAAATAAGAATTAAAATATAAAATGACCGACTAAAATACTTTTTTATCTATTACTAACTTAATCAGGGTCCAGGATAGACACATGGTATTTATTGAGCTAAAATGCTTTTCATGAATCATTAAAAGAGTTTCTAGATACTCACAAGATTTGAGGTTTTGGTGCTGTAAGCACAGTGGAAATTGGGTGATTTATTCGGGCTTTTATAAAACAAATATTCTTTCGTTAGTATAAGAATGAAAAATCAGTATACCTAATGCTCCCAATTTTTTGTTTGGATTTTTTTAATTTTCCATTGTTAGATTTTTTGATCTTCCATTCAATCAATGGTTGAATTTAATTTGAATCAGGGGCAATTGATATTTAGAAAACCTTAATAAAAAAAGTTTCATGTCCATCTCATAAAAGATTTTATCAATCTTTTACTTATTTATAGGCATACAATTAATTAAATTATTACTTTTATTTCCGTTTTCCAATTATTTTTACAAATAAAATGTGACTAGGATGAGAATACATCTCTAGATGAACCTATAGTTATGTTTAACTATCTTTTTGCCACACCATCCTCATATCAATGCATTGGAAATGTTTTTTTTATAAATATGATTGTGTATCCTGTATGGAATAACACTTTTACTTTTGAAATCTAACCATTGACGAAACTATAAGTTATTATTATTTTAGTAACCAGTTTATATTTTCTATGTAAGGGCTTCAGTGATTATACTTGATCTTCGTTGATAGTTCATAATCAAGCTCACTAATAGAAGGAAAATGAATGCCTTCATCAACTTAAGCACTTCCCTGATATACAACTCATTGCTTCTAGTCTTGAATAAACTAAGGAAACTGGCTTGACTCCCTGAACCAAACGTTTTGGGTGATACCTATCTTCACTAAAGAAACAAAGGAATCAAGATAATAAAGGATACAAATGGAATCTTTAAAAACAATTATACCCCTGTTAACTTGTATGCTTGTTGGATTTAACTACAAAGGGTACAATTTTGCAGGTTGACGACTCTGGTGCTTGTAAAATATGTTTAGCCAGAGTCGTTAGCCTGCACAAATAAGATCATGACGGCTCTGGGTTAGTCGGCATGGTTCCTAGTGGTAGAGCATGCAGACTATAGGGGATATGACAAAAGTGAAATTCAGCGGATAGTTTTTTCAAAAAATATCGTTGTTGCATATTTTCTTTATATAATACTACAAAGTTTCTATTACCTCTTTTCTCATCTAAGAAATATTATTCCTTCTCAATTTCACATTACTTATAATATTTTAACTATGTATATTAGTAGTACTCAACGTAAAAATAGAACATCCAAAAAGTGAAAGATCTCAATAATCTGATGAAACAATACAAAAGGGGAAAAATAATAATGAATACACTGATATGATTAAAGCTTATTACAATGTCTTGGATTTTATTAAAAAAAAAACGGTATGATGAATTCTTTGGAAATAGGTTTTTAGGAGTATGGTCTTAAAATAACTATGTACCTGATATATGGATGCAATAGTTAAAGAAACTTGGTGTTGACCTTGTTTCCAAACACTATCAGGGAAGACATAACTGACTATGATATATAGCAAATAAGTGGTTGTCGTTGCAAAGACTCGTATTACGTCCACTTTCCTTCCTTCTCCTCAATATCAGTGTATCCACTGTGTGTCTCACTTAATAACTTTAAATTAAATTTTTTGATTCTATAACATTCATGAACATGGACTACGCCTTCTCTTTATCATAACCCAAGGAAGATTTTGATTGCATCTGTCTTGGGCGAATTTTCCTTCAACCTGGATCCCTAGAATTTGGTGAGTATCGTCATAAGACGCTTCCATATCACCGAATATGAATAAAAACATATCTGTCTCCCCCATAATAGCTCTCACAGAATGTAGATACAATGAGTTTATCATACTCAATAACTGAACTGTGTACCGCATGCCACAACCCAGAAGCTTCTATAAGACCCGTCACCGCCTCACATTCCTTCTCTAGTGTCCAAACCTTCATTAGATATAAGAAGCTTTGCACCTCAAAAATCAGATGTCATTCTTATGATCCTAGCTACGAAATAGTTCCATAAACACATAATTAGAGACATACTAACGCTTAACCATATAATAACACAATTAGAAAGGTAAGGTTGAGATTACTTACGATCATAGAGTAGATTTCAACATCCCATGAGTCTTTTTATCTAAAAGAACACATCTTCACCATCTTCGAGTAATCCAAGGGATGGGTCACTTGGATGTTTAACTTCGAGTAAGAGAAGGGAATGTGTGAAACACTAGATTGTTTTGGTTTCTTTTCCTTCTCAACCTTTACACATTGAAATTGTTTTTCTTCTGCAAATTGTTCATCATCGCCATTACCTTCTCTGGAGATGAAACTTGTGCGTCTTCATGAACTTCATTATCATCTTCTGTAAAAGCTAAAAAAAATTTGACTCATTTTTCTCATCACTTTCGTTTTCCGACGTCGATTCCTGATTAGGATTTTCATGGATTACAAGCGTTCCCAGATTCACAAATTCCCTTCTAAGTGCTCATGTCAAGAGTTTATCGCCTTTGTGAGGAGGTCTTGAAGGATGAGTAACCTTATTCTTTACTTTTTTTTAGAGCTTAACGAATAACGAGATACACAAGACATAGTGAGGAACAATGAAGGTGTGTTTGTCACAATCATTAGGGTAGAGTTGTATCGACCATGCCGACTATAATTGTTGCTCAACAATTGTCATGGTTGAATTCCTAAATAATGACGACTAATGCATTTCATGCTTAGCTGTCATCATGGTTTAGATTTCAAACCATGACGAACGTGCCCAAAATTGACACATAAACATATTGTTTTACTCAAATTTAGTCGTCATTGTCTAGCTTTTCTAACCATGATGGCATATACAACTATTTCAAGAATCGTCATGTTTTAGGGATTAAGACTATGATGACTCTGGTAATTGTTTTTTCATTTATGAAAAACAACATAAAAAATCATCATGGTTATCATCCAACGACCATGACGACTGCTAAGAAACATAAAAAGTCGTCATGGTAATTGAAAATAAACCATGACGACTAAAACATTGCTACACAACATTTTCAACTTTCTAACCTAATATACCGTTCAAAGAACAAATTAAAGTAATAGATTGAGTTTATGTCATCACTTATTGTCTCATTCTCGTCATTGCTTGGGTTTCTTCACCAGCTGATGTATGCATTCATTTGTATTTTTCAGCAAACTTCTCAATTTCAGGATCAATATTATTAGGTTTTATTTTTGGTGCTTTTCATACGCTTTATTTTGAAAAGATTCATCGATGACGATTTTACTTGAAAGTGATGGAAGATTAAGAAAGAGAATTTGATGTTGTTAGTTTTGAGGAAGAAGAAGGAAAAATGAATCATTTTAGTGAAGAAAGGTTAATTTTAATTATAATTAGGGAAAGGTAATAACTTTACATATTTTAGATACACTTTAGCAAACTATATCAATTTGGAATAAATTTTATAGCCCCCAATTAATTCTGGATAACCCTCAATTTTGCGAGTTTCTTGAAGGTTTAAAAATTCTTAGACGACATTACATTTAGAATGTTAGAATGCTTCAATGAAAGCACAGTTGGAATTGCTAAATCATAGAATGGAAGCGATGCACACAGAGGAACAAACTCGTCGATACCAGGAGATACGTAATCAATTTTAGAAAATACATAGACACACAATCAAAGTAGATTTTGCCATTTACTTCACCGGTATCGTATGGTGGTACAGCTCCTCCAGACACGGTAATATAGACACAAATACCTCAGGATGCAAATGATCTATAACAATATGATTCTTCTACTCAAACTTTTGCAAATCTAATTGACAATTTAAAATGGTTTGATGATCCACATACAAGTCGACAATTTTAGATGTTGTATGATAAATTTTTATAATACTTATGTAATTTTATGAAGATGAAAATAAACATAATTCATTTTTAACTCATTCTATGATTTGCAATTTTACCTCCTTTTTAATTGAAACAAAACATTTGATATCGAACTGTTATAGTGTATAGTAAAGTTAAGGACAAATCATATATTCATCACTAACTATCAGTAATCCAAAAAGAAAAAAGCTGAAATTACTTCTCTTTGTAAACAAATCATAGTTTAAAAGTTTACTAGCAAAAGCTGAAATTACTTCTCTTTGTAAACAAATCATAGTTTAAAAGTTTACCTCGCTAGTTTGAGGCCTATGGATTTTGAATCCCACTAGAGTAAAGAAATAAGGGGTGTTTAAACTAGATAAAAATACTAAATTACCTTCATCATTAAAATCTAATCCAAGTCTTATTCTTCTAAAATTGAGACCTATTTAAATCATTTCTCTCATAAATTAAAACCTAACTATCGATTTTAAGGATGTTTTATTCCCCTGTTTTTTATTTTATTTTTAAACTAAACATCGTTGATTACAACCCATTACTCTTACTTATGTTTGTAATTGGTTTATCCATTCAAAAATTAAGAAATATAAAAAAAGATTGGTTTTTCTTGTTTAACCAAAATCGGTCGATGTTTATATTACACTGACATGGACACAAAACGATACGGACACAGATACGATTAAATTCTTAAAAAACTAGAACACATACACATTTATAAATATAATAAATTATATTTATAAATGCGTTCAACTTTCACATATAAAAGATTAAAAATTCTTAATTATAAGAGTTATATATAAAAATAGTATTTTATTTCACGCAATATTCATAAACATCTACGTTAATTTTTTTTAGTCTAGAACTTCGACATACATCTATGTGTGTATTAATAACGTTGTTCAAATAGTTATTTAGACTTTTCCGTTTAAAACATAGTACTCCAGTACATTACACTGCGTTACATCTAAATTACGTTGCCATAGTTACAGGAGTATATTACATATGTACATTAAATTTAAATAAGATTTTTCTTTTTGTTTCAAATAAGATGAAGTTGTTCAACGGTTGAACAGGTAGGCATGGCAAAATAGACGCAGGATCCAATCTTTGATAAAAGTCATTTTTGTTGGAACCATACAATTAGAGGAAAAAAACCAGTTTAGGCCCAAGGCCCATGCGTCCAACTCGTGTCCAGTTCACGTCCAAAAGACAAATACGTGGGATGTGTATGCGGGTGCATCCAACACCCGTTGCACATGCGTCCCACGTCCTACATGCGACACACGCGGATATGGTATCAAAAATTGTGTCCATGCTACTCATATTGACCGGTTCAATACTTACAAATGTGTAATCTAGTCGACCATCAGTTAGGATACATTCCTCATTTGGTAGTGGTGGCCAAAATCTCTTCCCTCTTCTTAGTTTCATTTCATCTTTTTTTTTTTAATCCAATGGCTATGATTAAATGTCTGTCGAATATCCACTGATACGTTTTAATTTACGGAAATTTTAGGATCAATGCCATATGTTACTCCTTTTAGCTTTAGCTGCAAACCCTATTCTTCATTTGTGTATCTGTAAACTTTTGATTTCGTTCCGCTCACTTTCTTCTTCCCTCATATTTGTTGATTTCTTTTACTTTCCCTTTGGATTCAATTATTCCTGATTAATAGACTCAAACCTTCATCTGTCAGGCGACAACGCTTTTACAAGTTACGCAGGTACTGGAATGCTTCAATAAAATAAAATAAAATAAAATCTTATAGTAATTGGTCGATGTTCATCAACACGTAGACCAAATGTTCTTGAGTTTTTTGTGGTTGAAGGACATCAACCTAGAATTAGTCTATATGGGCATTCATATCGGCCCATTCTAGTTATAAATAAAGGAAATTCCCAATTTTTCTGGCTACAATTAGCCATTATGAACCTCTATATATGCCGATTCTGGTTTTGATTTCTAAAATGAAGAATCCCGTTTTCAGAATCGATTGATATGTGACTCGATATATGCCAATTGTTAGTATAGCTTTCAAAAGAATTAAAATCATACTCGATCAAAGAACACATATGATTTCATACGCATTTTCAAACCGAGTATCACATATTCATTTTTAAGTCGTATATGAATTATATAGAATGAGTATGAATTTATGCCTATTCCCAGACAGAGTATGATCTATACTCGATATGAGAATGGGTATGAATTCATATCCGTTCCCAAACAAAGTATGATCCATACTCGATGTGAGAATGAGTATAAAATCATATTCATTCTTAACTCGAGTGTGAATTTGGATATTTGTTAAATAATGGTAAAATTGAGAACCACCACATATTTGCTCGATGTGCAAATTCATATCGACCGATTATGGGTAAGAGTAAATTGTTATTTTTTATATTTATTTTTGAGGCCACAATCGATCGATACGAATGTCAATATTAACTGATTCTAGAGTATGATTTTTAAACAATCGGTTAATATGGATACCCACATCTACAGATTCCCGGTGTTTTTTGTGAATTAATAACATCAACCCAGAATCGAATTACGAAGGCACGAACATCCACCGATTCTAGGTTGATGTTATTACAAAAAAAATTTAGAAAATCATATTTTAGTGATCAATTAACATTAGTTGATTTATCAATTAACAAGATTAAACATCTATTAATTGAATAAATTAACATTAATTAATCAAGAGTAAATTAACTATTGACAAAAATAGTTGGTTAAGGGGTTTTTGAGTTTACTTTGAAATGATCCGATTTTATCTTCTAGTATTGGGTCTCAAATAAATGGGATAGTCGTCAAACTAGCCAGGAAAGTTTAAAGGAAAATTATTAGAAAATGAAAGATGCTAGAAAGCGTTCAACTGAGAAAAATAACATTCATGGGATTGAACCAATTGTAGACGTACGATATAACTAATAAGCCGTGGGAATACATGAATAGAAACTGTTAATTAGATGTAGGAATTAACGTTTAATCATCTTTTCACTAGGTTTTGGATTCTCTAGTTCAGTCCCCCCAAGTCCAAAATATCTAGTCCAAATTTACAAATGCGTTTACGGTTTAGTCCAAATCTGAACGATCAAGTCCAAAGCCGCGTCATGAGTCCAAATCGGGTTTGTTAAAATTACCCAAAATAACTTTCCATTGTTACCATATTTAATATCTCAAATTTTAAAAATCATAAATTTTCGGATCTGAAAGGGAGAGAGAGCTGATTTTGGAGCAGAAAGAGAGACGACTTGTCGGAGAGATTTTTTCTTTGAGGTGACAGATTATGTAGCTGTTTGATATATCTTTGGATGATTTTTCTTACAGGTTAGTATATTATCTTTGATTTCTTTTTCCTTTTTCAATCTATCTTTGATTTGTTCTGTTTGATTTTGATCTTTGATGCTCGATCAAATATATATGTTCTATCTTTTATCTATTTTTGCATGTTTTAATTTGTTGTTTCTATAACTGTTTTCGTTTTTGATTTTCACAAATTTTTTATTTTTGATGATCGATCAAAAAAATACATGTTCGATCTTAGATTTCTTGTTGCGTGTTTTAATTTGTTGTTTTTATATTTGTTTTCATTTTTGATTTCCATAGATTTTTGGTTTTTCTCTGTTTTGATGTTTAATATTTGAACAATCTTTATGTTGTTGATATTTATTGTTTCTAATTTCTTTGTTTCATGTTTTGATCTCATTTGTTTGTTTTAGATTTTGGTCGATTTGTTGTTTTTGATTTTCGTAGAACTTTGATTTCTTTTTTAATTTTACGATTGATTTTATAGAATAACTATTTGAGATCGATCTTGATATGTTACGTTTTTCTGATTTTTTATCTTTTGCAGATCCATGTTTTTGTTTGATTTTTTCTTTTGTTGCAGATTGTAAGAAAGATCTTTTTCAAATTGATAGAAAAATTGATAATTCAGTTTATACGGTATGTGTACTTTAATATACACTTGTTTATGGGGAAAATGAATTGAAGACTATTTTAGGAAAAGTGGGGGTGAGCAGGTGATGATTCGCTAATCCTTAAAACATTTGTGCTCTTAAAACACTTTGTTTATATTCGAGAGATCAATCTGTACAATCCTGGCCTAAACCAAGCAATGTTCGTTTCAGTCTTGCTTCAGTCACAAAATGAGAAGGACAAGGGTCGTTCTTAGGGAGGGAAGCGAGAGAAGAATGAGGTCAGAGATCAGACTCTGTAGGATGTAGTTGGTGTGAATAGCTATGAACAAGTTCTTCTGTGTGAGATGATTAATCAGGGTTGATCGATTTGAATTGTTCTGTTTTAGAGTGAACTTGTTGTCGTGTAAGGGCTTGAGGACTTGTCTTAAGAAAACTTCTTGTTCAATAGATTAAACATCTATTTATATCATAGCTATTGTAACCACTCGACCTCTTTTCTTCCAGAAACTGTTGACGGATGAGTAGTGCTGAAGTGGTGAAAGTGGAGAAGGTGTTGAAAACTGCTCTCCACTTCAATTACGGTTGAATAGTTGGTTACTCAACTCACCACTCCTTTACTCAACTGCTATCGATCTTTCCAGAACTTCTCTTTAGTGGGTGCACTAATTTGTGACATTTGATGTCTCGTGTAATATTGTAGTATTAAACAATACTAATGTTAATTCAATTGAGACCTGCTTAATGGGTCTCTTGACTAAAGACTTGTCTTGCATGACTAGCTGATGAGTCTAGGAGACTAAAATAAATATGTCATGCTTGACTAGCTGATGAGTCTAGGAGACTAAAATAAATATGTCCTGCTTGACTAGCTGATGATTCTAGGAGACTAAAATAAAATAGATACGTCTTTCTTGACTAGCTTATGATTCTAGCAGACTAGAAATACGTTTTTATTTGTGAATATGGAATGGTGTGTCCATCTTAGTCAATTCTGCATTGACATGTTTATTTTGTAAAGATAAGCGTATGCTGCCGAGCATGAAAGATCGTATGTGAAGCCTCATATGAAAGATATATGTGAGAGAGGCCTAGTATAGCTTAGGATTTGTCAAACCCTAATTTATTCACGTGAGAATAAGAGGGAGGAGAACCCAGAGTTGGTATTCAAGTGAATGAAGAAGAGGAGTGCCCGACTTTGGATATTCACGTGAAAGGGAGAGGGGAGCGTCAAGCTCTAGTCTTGAAGAAGGAGTCTCATATTTTTTTACTCTTTGTACTCAGCCTCACACGTTGAGGGTAAAAGAGTAAAACATCAAATTTTCAATAAGCAAGATGCTCATAGTTTACTCTTTGTACTCAGCCACACATGTTGAGGGTAAAGAGTAAAATTATCAAATTTTGACAGGAAGCAAGTCGTGTGAATCTTGAAGCAAGAGAGTAGAGACGTCTACCTCTTCTAAATTAGGGTTTGAAAGTGCTCGAAAGAAGGATAAAAGCTCATATTTTTACTCTTGTGTTTAGACTCACATATTGAGGGTAAAAGAGTAAAATTGTCAAATATTTGGAGAGAAGCATGATGTCCATACTATGAGTGAAGTCGTGAAGCCTTGCTCTTAGAATTCAAGACGCACAAGCAAGAGGGCAAGACGTGTGCAAGAATTAGGGTTAGCTTTCCTAATTTTCGAAATTAGGGTTTGAAGTTCTTTGACTCACTTTTTTTGCACCGTTTATAAGTGTTGCAAAACTGTTTTTAAACCCTAATTAGGGTTTGAAACACCTTTTGTCACACTTTTTGCAATGTTATGAGTGTTGCGAATTTTGTTTTCAAACCCTAAATTGAATTATTTCACTCGTTTGCGTTAGTTGTATCTTCAAGCAAAGGATTAATGCAACTGAGGTGGGATGCTTAGCTAGTTGAACTCTAAGATATTGTCTGTCATAATTTTGACTTCAATTTGAGTACAATTGTAATGCTTTAATTAATTAAATAAATAAATATATATAAAGTTATATATATTTTTTTAATAGGTTAATATTGTGTAAATATTAACGTGGCTAATTTCTGGGAATTCAATTGTGGAATATAGCACCAAAAATAATACTTAAATCGCTATATACTACTGGGCACCCATCTAGGAGCTTGAGATTTTATGTAAAAATCATAAAACATCTGGGAACGTTGCAGCAAGCAGTAGTGCTGTTCTAATGATTTTTGTATAATAGTGAAGGACATGGATAAGCGTATGAGAGAGGGTAGGAGAAAATGTCTACTCAAAAATTCTTTCGCAGATCAAAGTTTAGTATTTCTCAGACATGAGTCTTGAGAGATAATTTACTATTTTATCCTTGCAAAAACCCACCATCTACAACACTATATATGTTTTTGTTTATATAAGATGTGTACTTTAATGTACACTATTTTTATTTTTGTTTTTATACAAGTGTAGATGGTGGGTTTTTGACAAGGATAAAATAGTAAATTACCTCTCAAGACTCTGGTCTAAAGAATTCTTGAGTAGGCGCCAATCCTTACCCTCTCTTAGGTGTCAATCCTACCCTATCTCAAGCGCTTATCCATGTCCTCTTTCCATATGTATGGCCAACATATATGATCAAATTGATGAATTTAGTAAATATTCATCACTATAAAAAATCCCCAGAACAACACTGGCGCTCACAACAACATTCCCAGATGTTTCTGATTTTTACATAAAATCTCTTAGGATCCTAGATGGATTGCCCACTAGTGTAGAACAATTTGAGTATTATTTTCGGGTGATATATTCCACAGGTGAATCCCCAAAATTACCTATGTTAATATTCATGTTCAAATTAAGCAATATTAACCTATTTATATATATATATATATATATATATATATATATATATATATATAATTTAATTAAAGTGCCACAACTGTGCTTAAATTAAATGTCAAAATAGTGACAGACACAGTTTCATAGCTTCTACTAGTTAAATCTCAACTTAATCGCATTAATCATTTGCTTAAAGAGACAACTAATGTGAATGGGGAAAGAATTCGATTTAAAGGGTCTTTGAATCACTTGAGCAACAACACTAATAAATGTATCAAAAAGTGTGACAAAGCATTTTCAAACCCTAATTAGGGTTTGAAAACAAAATTCACAACACTTATAATGTTGCAAAAAGCGTGTCAAAAACGTTCGAAACCCTAATTAGAGTTTGAAAAACAAATACGTAACACTTGTAAATGTTGCAAAAGTGTGACAAAAGGTATCTTCCGACCCTAATTAGGGTTTGAAAACAATTTTTGCAACACTTATAAATATCGCAAAAGTGTGTCAAAAAGTCTCAAACCCTAATTTCGGAAGCTACCCTAATTTCACACACGCCTTACTCCTCTCTTGTGCGTCTTGCTCTCTAGAACAAGGCTTACACGATTCATCCCTAGCATGGACATCATGCTTTCTCTTTGAATATTTGACAATTTTACACTTTTACCCTCAACATGTGAGGCTGACTGCAAAAAGTAAAATATGAGCGTCTTGCTTCTTATGAAAATTTTGACGTCTAGACTCTTAGCAAATTTTGACGTCTAGAATCTTGTCAAAATTTTGACGTCTAGACTCTTACCAAATTTTGACGTCTAGACTCTTACCAAAATTTTGATATCTTGCTTCTTGTTAAAAGATGGCGTTTTACTCTTTTACCCTCAACATGTCAGGCTGAGTACAAAGAGTAAAACATGAGACCTCTGCTTCAAGACTAGAGCTTGACGCCGCTCCTCCTCCTCCTCTCTCTTCACGTGAGGACCAAAGCTTGGCGCTCCTCCTCTTGGTTCATGTGAGGACCAAAGCTTGGCGCTCCTCATCTCCCTTTCACGTGAAGATCAAAGCTTGGTGCCTCTCTCCTTCCTTTCACGTGAATGCTTTAACTTGGCAAATTAGGGTTTTTACAAACTTCAAACCCTAATCTATACTAGGCCTCTTACGTATATTATCGAATGAGGTTTCACATACAAATTTTCATGCTCAGCAGCAACAACTTATTTTTATAAAATAAACATGTCAATGCAAAATTGACTAAAATGGGTACACTGCTCCATATTCACAAATAAATACATATTTCTAGTCTGCTACACTCCTCAGATAATCAAGCAAGACGTATTTTATTTTAGTCTGCTAGGATCCTTAGCTAGTCAAGCAAGACGTATTTTATTTTAGTCTGCTGGACTCATCAGTCTAGTCAAGCAAGACAGACTCATCGACTAGTCAATCAAGACAAGTCTTCAGTCAAGAGACCCATTGAGAAGGTCTCAATCGACTCAGTAGTGCTTAATACTACAACACTACACGAGACATCAAATGTCACAAATGGGGGGATATTTATCAAGGTATTGTTCTGGCGGTCTACGACATATGGTGCAGCAGTGCACTCAATAAAAGAGAAATTCTGGAAAGTTCGATCAGCAGTTGAGTAGATGAGTGGAAAGTTGAGCAACCGTCCATTTAACCTCAATCGAAGTGGAGAGCATTTATCAACACCTTTTCCACTTTCACCACTTCACTAATACTCAACCATCGATATTTTCTTCCAGAAAAGAGGTCGAGTGGTTAGAATAGCTAAGATATAAATAGATGTTCAATCTATTAAACAAACAAAAAGGTGGACACGTCTGAAACACGACAACAAGTTTACAACAATCTAACCTGAAAAAATTCAAATTGATCAACCTCAACCTTCTCATACATAAGACTTGTTCATAGTTAAATACCAATTACATCCAACAGAGTCTGATACTCTGACCTCATTCTTCTCTCGCTTCCCTCCCTAAGACCAACTGATAGACACATTTTAGTGTCTAATTTGCACCTTAATTTCTAGTGAG